>JASSUY010008014.1:0-11393 GCA_032466535.1 Forpus xanthops | reverse complement strand
GCATGGCGTGGCCGGGATTTGGTATGAGGTGATGGGGTGCACTGTGTAGTAAAACTTAGTATCAGGTGATGGGGGGGGTGCACAGAACTGTTTGAGGGGCCTCAAACCACGACAACCAATAAATACAAGTAAATGTTTCTTAGGTCAGCTTCTGATATTGTCCTTCCTCCTGGTGCAAGGTTATAAAATCGTGTCTAGGCAAGAATAATAATTAGCAATTTTATACATTAGAACTCATTTTACTAAACATGGAAATGTCAGAAGGAGATGATGCTGATACATTTCTGTTCATCTTATATTTGTAACAAGATGTCGTTGTTTAAGCCCCTCACGCAGTTCTGCTCACTCACTTCCCTCTCTTTCTTCCTCAGTCCTGGAGGGATGGGGAGAAGAATTGAAAGAATGCAACTCCCACGGGTTGAGATAAGAACAGTCCAGTAACTGAGGTATAACATAAATCACTGCTGCTACCACCAATAATAACACAAGAGAAACACAAGGAAAGAGAATACAACAGATCTTCACCTGATACAAAGCCATGTCATGCAGTGCACTCCCATCACTTCATGCCAAGTCCCGCAGTGCACACCCTCCACTCTTCCGGGTCTCTGCTCTCCATTTCTACCTCCTGGTCATGGCATGCTATGGTATGGAATACCTCTTTGGTCAGTTTGGGTCAGGTGCCCTGTCTCTGCTTCCTCCTGACCTCCTCCCAGCTCCCCTCCTCCCTGGCAGAGCATGAAAATACAAAAGTCCTTGGCCAGCCTAAACATTCTAAGCCATAACTATAAACAGTGGTGCTATCAGCACTGTTCCCAAGCCGAAAATCAAAAACACAGTGCTGCACCAGATATTACTTAAAGGAGAAAAATGGAGAAATTTTCTAGAGGTTCTTTTGTTTTTCCATTGCCTGTGAGGGACCCCAGTCTGTCACATTTAAGTGAGGTAAACATTTGTTTGTTCTCTGAAAGAGCCATGATTTGCTCTGGGGCTGAACGTGTGCAGGGATTGATGCCAATCCTCTTCAGAAAGTGACATTCTGACCATATTTTATTTTCTTAAATTTCTTTTTCCATGTCTTGTCTATTAAGAAAGAAAAAGTTATTTCCCATAATTTATGCAGTGAGTTCAGTGTCTGAGCTGATATTAAGCAATGTGTCTCAGGCATAGACTGTGTTCAACCCTCAAGATGACATTTTGCTTGGAGTAACAAGGATGACATCAGTTTGCAGGTTACATGCAGTCATTTTTCCAAAGAAATCAAGTCTTCAGATTTTACAATCCACAGGGAAGGAGCCAGAACTCTCTGGATCATTGCTTTTATTTGCTTTGACACTCTACTGACACATTTGGTGTCAAACTGTCTCTTAACACTTACAACACCTCGTTTTGATCCCAGACTCACCACTATCTGTAGTGAGCATGAGCTTCATCCCAGAAACTGCAAAAAATAAGAAAGAAAATAAATTAATAACAAAAGTCCGTCTGTCAATGAAGCAGAAAATCCTACAACTAGGGAAAAACAGAGCCATCTTATAATCAGAAAAGAGCTTGTTTGAACCATGGACTTAGAGAGCCTGTCCTGTGCTGTGCTCTGCTATCCTGTCCTATCCTGTCTATCCTATCCTATCCTATCCTATCCTATCCTATCCTATCCTATCCTATCCAATCCAATCCAATCCTATCCTACCTTATCCTATCCTTCTTTTTCCACTTTTGTAGGGTTTGACACATCCACCCTTAACACCAGTCAGTGGTGCATCAATAGATTTGTATGCATACGTGTTGCAAAGCTCCATATTAGATTTTTCTTCCAAGGATTCAACACCTATACCTGGAGGTGGAGTTTTGACTGCATGGCCTTTCCTGTCTTGAAGTGCAAAAATGAAGGAGGACATCAATGAAAACAGCCAAAGTTCATAAGAATATAGTGGAATTAAAATAAGCACTTGTTTGCAAATCCTATATTGTGACCACAACTCTTTCTCCTGACTGATGCTCTTAGGTCCATTGATGTATTAGCTGCCACCATTCAAAGGGCTATATTTAGCCTCCCAAGTCATGTTTCACTCCAAAAGTCTTTACAAAGGAATACACAATGAATTTCTTGACTAAGGTCTAAAGAACTCTTGCATTTTTTATGGTCAACCGTATTTCTATATTACACTATCAGAATATCCAAGGGTAAAGTGTCAAGGTCTGAATCACTGACAGAGTGCAGCAATAAATTTAGTGGAGCCACTGTAATTGCTTCTCCCCAAAATGTCAATAAATATGATGAATATGGTAAGGCTTCTCACCAACCATTCACCATTTCCCAGAAAGATACATCATATGCAGATACTAATTTGTTAATTGTCAGACAGTCAAAGACATGCAAATGATGTACAGAGTGGATCTACTAAAGAGTATTGACATACAAATGTTAAGTTCTTTCAAGTTTAAGCCCAGCCATAACTCAGAACTATGCAGCCTCTCTCTCATTCCACTTCTTTCCTCCCCGCTGCTCCTGGAGGGATGGGGCGGAGAATAAAAAGAATGTAACTCCCACAAATTGAGATAACAGTCCAGTAACTGAGGTAAAACACAAACCACTGCTGCTGCCACCAGTAATTACAATGACAGGGGAAATTACAAGGGAAGAGAACACAACCACTCACCACCTGCCCACCGATACCAGCCTGACCGAGCAGTGATCTGACCCTTCTGGGTACCTGCCCCAATTTATATGCTGGGCATGACATGCTGTGGTATGGAATATCCCTTTGGCTAGTTTGGGTCAGGTGTCCTGTCTCTGCTTCCTCCCATCTTCCCCTCCTCCCTGGCAGAGCATGAGACTCAGAAAGTCCTTGGTCATAGCAAACATTACTGAGCAGCAACTGAAAACACTGGTGTTATCAGTGCTGCTCCCAGGCTGAAAGTCAAACGCAGCATTGTATCAGCTACTAAGAAGGAGAAAAATGGCTGCTACTGCTGAACCCAGGACACAAGTATAAACAGAATGAGAGACCATTTAGCTCATTCCAGTTCTAGTGTAGAATAAGAGTTCATTACCTTTGAGAATAAAAAAAATTAGAAAGGAATTTGGAAATTGGTTTCTAAAGGTAAAAGTATGCACTGCTGGCTGTTGGAGAGCTTCCCTGCTGGAATGACCTTCCAATTGAAAATGGCATCTTTTAAGAACCATTAACATCCAGATTGCTGTGGAAGTGAATATGCTGCAAAGGTCCCAGCAATTTACTATCTGGAAGTGACATGGACAAAAGGTCTTGAAGAGTTTTTGCACTTTGGTGCCTTTGGCATCTCAGTATGTTCTGCTTCTTCAACTCCAGTCCAGAGGAGGAAGGACTTCAGCTCTCTCCTCTTCTTTCCCTGCAAGTGATAGCGTCTGTTTTCATCCCATCTACATGCATGGGAAAAAAAATCCTGTTCATTTAACTTATCTAATTTGCCAAAAGCTGGATGAGAAGCCAACATTGTCTATTTTGTGCTTTTTAAATTCCTTGCCATTCACTTTGTTTTGTGACCAGCTCGTGTCCTCAACATAACCAGAAATGGCACTCTATTCTACTTTCTGTATGTGTATTTCCACATATCCAGACCAAGTTTTTAAACAGGATCCCATACATTCAAGGTGAAACTCCTCCAAGGGAATGACCAAAGGCAGGGTGAAAAATCACTGAGAGTAACAAACCACTGCTGAATAAAGGCATCTCAGATTAGATACTAAAAATGGAAGCAACTGAAATCACTAAAATCACTTGAACTAGAGTCACTTCGAAGTCTTACTGCCAATATTTTCACTCAATAGAAATATTTCTAGAGAGCATGTAGAGAAGGATGTTCTACTTGATCCAATGCACTCAGTTCTTAAAAAAGCCCTAGACCAGGTTGAAAGATTAGGAAGGGAACTAAACTGTCATGGCTTAAGAAGGAAGGTCACCTCAGGGGTTGAGAATTTTTCAAAGACAGGAAAATTGTAGGAATTAATGATCAGTTATAACAGAGGATTATCTGTGGATCCCCAGAGAGACCTGAACTCAAAGCTGAGTTGCTCAGCATCTCCTCAAATGATCCAGAAGAAGATATGAGTAGTGAGAGAACAGCGTTCACTGAAATAAACTGTGAGGTGGGTTATAAAATGTGTTGCAGTAGTCACATCTGAAACTGCCTGAGAAGAGTGCAAACATTCCTGAAAATCCCAAGTGTTTGGGTGATTGAATGAAATGAGGGCTCAACGTCTCTAAATGAGGGGGAAATAACTCTACCTCAACCAGCTTGATCTGTCAGTACATTGTGGCAGGTTCTTGTCTAACTATTGAAACCCAGGAAAGAAAATCTGAGCTCCCTAAAGAGAGTTGGATAAATATGTGGGCTGAGTTCTTGACACTATTCAAAATATAAGAGACTATTAATAATCTGTAGGAAAGTGAAGGATAACTTGCTGCTATGTAAAACCACAGTCCAAACTCTTTTTCTCTATTGTCCTGATCATACCTGGATGTAATAGAAGTAGAAACAGTTCTGGGAAAGACACACGAAATATCAAAGTAGCAAGGAATCACCAGGGAAATGCTGATAGGCTTAAATAAACAAAGGCTAGTATTTACAGGATGTATAATTAAAGCATTAAGCTCGTAGCTGCAGGATAGAGAATGGAGTTTTATAAGCACAGTTAGTGTGAAATAATGACAACACAGATTCACAGAGGAGTGTTCCATCAAAGATAATTGCCTGTTAGTCCCTAGGTCAGGATATCCTACAGCTGCAGACACTCTGAGATTGTTTCTGGGCTGGATTGTTCTTTTCAACATCTTTCACACAGAACAGGGTCAATACTTCTCAATAGGGTATGCAGAACTGAATTTTCCCTCCCCAGAATGAGAAGGGACTATTATTGATTGGAGAGTATAAGAGAACCCGTTTCAGTCCTGTTTTCCATCTAGCATAACAGATCTGGAAGGGTGTCATGGGTTCAGCAGTAGCAGTCACTTTTCTCCTTCTTAGTAGCTGATACAGTGCTGTGGTTTTGATTTTCAGCCTGGGAACAGTGCTGATAATACCCATGGTTTCAGTTACTGCTTAGAATGTTTGGTCTGACCAAGGACTTTCTGAGTCTCATGCTCTGCCAGTGAGGAGGGGAAGCCGGGAGGAAGCAGAGACAGGACACGTGACCCAAACTGACCAAAGAGGTATTGCACACCACAGTGTGTCATGCCCAGGATGTAAAAATGAGGGTCAGGGTCCCAGAAGAGGGGGGTTCACTGCTGGGTTGGGGTGGATATCTGTGGTGAGCTGTTGTATTCTCTTTCCTTGTATTTCCTTTGTCATTATTATTATTGGTGGTCGCAGCAGTGATTTGTGTTATACCTCAGTTACTGGACTGTTCTTATCTCAACCTGTGGGAGTTGCATTCTTCCTATTCTCCTCCCCATCCCTCCAGGAGCAGGGGGAAGAAAGAGGGGGGAGTGAGTGAGCAAATGGCCTGAGAGGCTTAAACCATGACAGTTCTTTTTGGGAAGCAGGTGGTGAATTTTAGGTGTGATATCTCAAGAACTGGCAGGTGCTAAATCTAATTCAATACATCACACAAAAGGCAGACTTCTCTGACTCAGTGCATAGCATCTTGCTTTATTCTTGCTATTCAGATACAATAATCCGGTTTATTTCCAATAACAAAATCTCTTCTACTTTAGTCCCTGAAAGATTTAAATGGATAATTTTGCCAGTTGCCCTTGAATACTCTACACTGAATCCTGAACTAATATAATGGGAAACAAGAAAAAGCTTTTTTGTCTGTAAAAGCCCATGAACTAGATCTAAGATTTTCAGTGATGAGGTATCAGGGTTGAGATGACCCAGAGAAATTCAATTGACTGAATTACTGTGACTTCCATGCCGCACATTTAACAAATATTAAGCTAAGTAATCTCTTTGAAACTGGCTTTAAAAAGCTTCCTTAAGTCATTAAACCCCTTCAATGAGTCATTAATTCTAGCAGTATAATCTGGTTTTGATTAACCAGGTTGTTAAATGTCCCCTGTCAAATACTGATAAAGAGGGAGAATTTGCTTTACAGATCAAAGACAAGTAATTATGTGTCTCATCACAGCAGATAAAGTGTGAGAAATTACCTTCAGCCCCACAGAAATCACCCCAGCAGTTAGCACAAAGTAATCCAACTACATGTTCACATCTCTAAGGTACATGATAACACATCTCAGGAACCTCTGACATCTCACTATCCATTTGAGAATGTTCAGAGTGAATCTCCAGATTTACAGGAAGGAAACTGAGGAAGTTTAATTGTTTGGTATAAATACTATAGACCTTTACTGGAGACACACCTGGAAAAGTCTTGGATACTGGGCAGCGGCTTAGTTTCATGCATGAATTCCCAGATTGACCTAAACACAAAACATCAATTTAAACAGATGTATATTTTTATTTAGTATCCCAGACTGGTTTGGGTTGGAAGGGACCTTAAAGCCCATCCAGTTCCAACCCCTCTGCCACACACAGGGACACCAACCACTAGAACAGGTTGCTCCAAGCCCCGTCCAACACTGCCAGGGATGGGGCAGCCACAGCTTCTCTGGTCAACCTGTACCAGCACCTCAGCACCCTCACAGGGAAGAACTTCTTCCTTACAGCTAATTGAAATCTTCCCTCTGTCAGCTTAAACCATTTACCCTTATCCTATCACTACATGTCCCTCTGAAATATCTCTCTTCACCTTCCTTGTCCACCCTTTAGGCTCTGTAAACAGCCCTAAGGTCTCCCCAGAGACTTCTCTAAGCTAAATAACCACAACTCTCTCATCTTGTCTCCATAGAGAGGTGCTCCAGCCCTTGGATCACCTTGATGGCCTCCTTTAGAATCACTCAAGCAGGTCCATGTCCTTATTTTGGTGCTCCAGAGCTGGATGCAGTTCTACAGGTGGGGTCTCACCTGGAGTATTGAAAATTACATGGACTCTTCATTAGGGACTGTAGTGATAGGACAAGGGTTAATGAATTCAAACTGAAACAGGGGAAGTTCAGGTTAGACACTGTCTCTCAGATATAAGGAGGAAGTTCTTTAAGGGTGATGAGGCACTGGAATGGGTTGCCCAAAGGAAGTTGTGAATACTCCATCCTTGGCAGTGTTCAAGGCCAGGCTGGACAGAGCCTGGGGCTACATGGTTTAGTGTGAGGTGTCCCTGCCCATGGCAGGGAGTTGGAAGTAGATGATGTCAAGGTCCTTTCCAACCCAAACTGTTTTATGACTCCATGATTCTATTGAAAAACAATTTTGGTGGGATGAATACAGCTTTTACTATAGACATAAGAGAGGATGATACTTCTCTTTAAGCATTTAAATATCTGAATTTGTAACTAGATGCTGAGCATATGCACACAGGAGCTCCGAAAAGGATGCAGCATATTGGCATCTTTAAATGGTCAGAAGTCCAATACAAGGTCTCCACTTCATGTAAATTAAAATAACATGTGTGAAAAAGATTTACTTGATTCCCTTAGAGGATTTCCGCTGCAGAATGGAGTTCTGTGCAGGAAAATCAGACAGCTGGGATTTCCTTCATGGCTGATATCATTGGCTATACTTCATAGGTGACTGATAAATTGTTGTGGATGTTTTCCCTCCAAAAGTTCTATACTCCTTGTGCACTTTCATTTAAATATGGAAGCATATTGGAACTTTATTATCAATCTCAGTGAAATCCATAATTAAAAAGTCAGATGGCTGCCTGCCTGGTTGCAAAACCAGAGGAGCCAACACTAATTTATGTACACTGTAAAACAGGCATAATTATGCTGCCGGTAGACTTGCAGATGGTTAGCACTGAGAACACAGAAACAAGGGTCAAAGCATAGCCACAGCTCACATCTTTCTAACCAAATGTTCACCAGTCTCTTCTTCTATTCACATATTTTCTGTGAAGTTTCTGAGGAGAAAAATGTTACAATTTGGAGCTGTGGAGCTTTGAAGTGCTTCTGTTCATGTGATACAGGCAGTAACTTCAGAGATTTTTTTCCCCCGGACACTTAAAGTTGTATTTCTAGTAAAAGCAGTAAAATTGAGAGCGTGGACTTGGTTATTATGATGTTCCTATGCTTTCATGCTAGAAAATGCTGTCAAATGGGAGAAAAGTCTTTTATAGATTGATAATAAACAGTGAATGTTCAGGTTGGATATAAGGAAGAAGTTCTCCTCTGTGAGGCTGGTGAAGTGCTAAGCACAGGCTGCCCAGTGAAGCTGTGGCTGCCCCATCCTTGTCAATGCTCAAGACCAGGTTGGATGGGGCTTTGAGCAACCTGCTCTAGTGTGAGGTGTCCCTGTCCATGGCAGGGTGTTGAAAGTGAATGATCTTCAGGTCCCTTTCAACTCAAACCATTCTGTGATTCTATGATTCCTTCTATAAAGTGCCCTATATAGAAAAATTGCCACTGCCCACAGATCTGAACTCAACCAAAAGCAGACTCTTCTGCTAACATCTGGGTGTTGCTGTCTACAGGCAGGGTTTGTAAGGCAATAGAGTATTGCTCAGTTGGCGCAAGTGAAAGCAATAAGCTTCAACACCTTACAGAAGGCTCTGTAAGAGGAGAAATACATTTATTGTCAAATAATTTTAATTAAATGATGAATAATAGGACGTATGGGCTGGTGGGCAGGAGAAAGGGCTGTGCTATGATTCCAATCATTTACTAGCTGGTTTTTTGTGCCCAGAGATCTGGCACTTTGGCTTTCCTCTTTATCTATCCCACTAACATAAACTGCTGTTGAAAACAAGTTCTTTCTTAATCCAAATCAATGGTTGGTTGGCTCACAACAAAGTGCCTCACCTTACAAAAGGAATACACATAATTAAGTTACTGCTTTGATTAGTTTTCAGTCACAAAAGCAATTATTACATCTTTGTAAAAAGCTGCTGTTTAACAAGCCCCATGCAGAGCATGAATGCTGTGTGCACCATCACATAACTGGATCTAGATGGCCCAGCTTGAGCTGGCAATTGGACCAGGTAACCTCTTGAGGTGCCTTCCAACCCCAATCATTCGGCATGTCTGTGATTTTGTTGGGTGAAGTTGTAGTTATAAACATAGTTTAGCTTTGACAACACCTGATTTTTAGCAACTGCTCAGAAAAAGACTTATATTCAGTTAAACCTATGGCTTTCTCTATTCATCAACCGTTAAGAAGTATACTTATTACTCACCAGCTTGCCATTATGAGAATTATCATTTCAAATATGCATTGGAAAAACACATGTTGCATGGCCAATACTGCTACCCACGCCGGGGATATTCAGATATCCACATTTAAGTCTGTAAGACAAAATCAAGTTTTAAATCAAGCTTTGATATTTTAGTGCTGGTTGTTCTTCAATGCAGTTGTAATTATAAGTATAGCTTTACCTTGCTATTGTGTAACAAATTCTCTTCTGCTTTGGGGTTTTTTTGATCCAGATGAATCAGCTAAGAGCTCTGGAAGGAACTGGACTCCTACTGTGTTGCGCATCAGCAACAAAACTCTCTTGTTCTGAACGTGTAGATCCAAAACTTACATCCCAGTGCTGAGTTTTAGAGAAAGAAGATTTTGTGGCAAATCCAAGGGCCTCCCTGAACCATTACATATCCTCTTTCCTCTCAGTACTGCTAGAATTTGTCATTAACCCCATCTATCTCTGGTCTACCAGATGATGAATAGATCCATCCAGTGCATACTGCTTAAATTCATCTAGTCATCTAGAGATGAAATGACGCAATACACACACACACAGTGCTCTCTGCAATTTTAATCTACTTCAGCCAATTACATAGTAAGAGATAATGCTGTACATGCAACTGCAGAGTCTGCAGTGGTGGAATGAGGCAAGCGGCAAATCAAAAAACAGCACTTTCTTTTCTCCCTGATAGCTTTAATCAGCTGTCATGTCCTCAAGTGAGGAGACAATGCTGGTGCTATTCTTCCTTCTTTGCTCTTCCTTTTTCTTGTGGGGATCATGATTGCTTTTTATTCCTCTATCTTCTTTGCATTTACACTATACAGGGGATATTTTATGTGGTTTGACTGTATATTTTTTGTCCTCTTTCTTCTGTCTTCTCAAAGGTTGCGTCACCTTAGTGATCAGTAACTGATACTTTGTGATGTGTTTTTATGCTCTTGTGGATCACTGGCATTATGTTGTGATGGTACACTCGTTTTCTGTGATCAACCGCTCTTTGTATTCTCCATGGCAAATGCACACATTGAGATATTCCATTTTAGACACTTTCAGACTGTATTCCAAGATTACGGTACAATGTGAAACAAATATTTTTATTTTGGTACCTGCTATTCATTTTCCTAGGAGATGTAATTGTAGCTCAATGCAGCTCTTTTTCCTTCCCCCAAAACACAGCAACGTCTATCCACTAGAAACCAGATGAAAGAGAACTGAGTTGGAATGGGAAAAGATGCAATTGTATTATCCTTTGATTTGACAGCAAAGGTCAAATTTTATACCTTTCTACTTATAAAAAATAATAATAATCTTATATGAGCAGGCTATATGGAACCTGTTTTCCACAACCTTCTGGAACTCCTGACAGGTTCATCCAAAGTGACCGAAGATCCCATAGGTGGATCAGACTGCTCCAACAGGATTCTCAGAAATAAGCAATGAAGAAGAAGGAAGTGTTTAATGCATTCACCTCTTAGAAATGTCAGTAAATCCCCACAGCACGCAGTAAAACTATGGGAAACAAGTTTTATCTGCTACCAAACTCCACTGATTTTTATCTTTAAAAAAGGTTGTGGAGCTTTTCTTTTTCACTCACCCCAAGGTCAATTTTTCAGCAAAATTCATATTTCCATGCAAAAAAAAAAAAAAGATGCAGAATTTAAAGGGATCAAAACAGAAATTATCCAACTGTGTGCTAAAAATGGCATTATCTGTTGCCCGTTTTCCAACTAGAGCTACACAGTTACACTAAACCGCACCAATTCGCTATGGAGGCCATCCTGCAACCCCAAGCCAGTGCCTGGGCATGGACACGCCATTCAATATCAGTTGTAGACATTTTAATGTCGAATACAGAAAATGATCCACATACTTTCCTATGGGCATATAACTGTTCAATGACATCCATAAGTAAAATATCTTTTCCATAGTTAGCTGGCACAATTAGGCATTTATAGTGAACAGGGGTATATTGCATCTGGGTGGGAGAAATCCCAGGCACAGCTACAGGTTGGGCAGAGATGAGATTCAGAGGAGCCCTGAGGAAAAGGACTTGGGGGGGTTGGTCAATGAGAAAATGAACATGAGCCGGCTTCAGTGTGCTCTCGCAGGCCAGAAAGCCAGCCGTATCCTGGGCTGCATCAAAAGGAGTGTGACCAGCAGAATGAGG
>JASSUY010008013.1:0-11382 GCA_032466535.1 Forpus xanthops | reverse complement strand
GAGTATTGTGTGCAGTTCTGGTGTCTTCAACATAAAAAGGACATGGAACTGTTGGAACAAGTGCAAAGGAGGGCCACAAGGATGATCAGGGGACTGGAGCATCTCCCATATGAAGACAGGATGAGAGAGTTGGGGCTGTTCAGCCTGGAGAAGAGAAGATTGAGTGGAGACCTCATAGCAGCCTTCCAGTATCTGAAGGGGGGCTACAGGGTGCTGGGGAGGGACTTTTCATTCAAGAGGTAATGGGTTCAAACTTAAACAGGGGAAGTTTAGATTGGATATGAGGAAAAAATCCTTTACTGTGCGGGTATTGAGGCACTGGAATGGGTTGCCCAGAGAAGTTATGAGTGCTCCATCCCTGGCAATATTCAAGGCCAGGCTGGACATAGCCTTGGGTGGCATGGTTTAGCGAGAGGCGTCCTTTCCCGTGGCAGGGGGATTGGAACTAGATGATCTTAAGGTTCTTTCCAACCCTAACTATTCTATGAGTTTATCTTGTTTCAGCCATGTCTAACCATCATGTTAGTCTCCTGCAGATGGAAGGATCATCAGTGCTGTTATTGCAAGCAGTTGCCCACATATTTTTCCCTTTACTAAGTATTTTCAGCTTTAGAAGAGTGAAGTTTGGGGCTCAGGTTGATTTTCCTTCATCTACTTGAAACACAAGTGGCTCAAGTCAGCTGTTCTGGCATTGTGTATGTAGCCAGCAGCTGCCCCATCACGTGGTTAAGTGCTACATTTTAAAGCCAGGAATGGCTCTGAAGAATACTGTTTTTTCCCAAAGCAAACACAGCTAGGAGAGAAGATAAAGTAATTTTTTTTCTGAAGTGAAGAGCAGAGGAAGACCAACCTTGTTGTCATACATCTTGGCACAGCTGGAGTTATCACTGAAAGCCTGCTGGTGTGCTTCAGCAACCCCAGGGAATGGGGACTTTGCTTCACTTGAGTGTGTGTGGGTGTCCGCATGGGTAGCTGCATAGTTTACATCTGTACCAAAAGAATCTCTCCTCCCAGTCCCAATTATCCATTGATCCATTTTTATGTGGCTCTAGAAGACAGAAGAAACTGAGATTGTTACCCTAACGTGACAGAACGTTTAACTCTCGCAGAGTCAAATCCTTCTTGTTTCATTTGGGAGGTAAAGAGACATCTATTTTCTCTTTATATCTCTACATTATAGCTGTTAAAGTCATAGCAAAAGGACAAACTTCCCTTTCCCTCTCAGCCTCACCTTCAGTTTATATAGTTCTCTAAGTTAAGAACAGTTTGATCTAAGACTGCGAGATAAGGGGATGCTCAGATAACTCTGCAGGTAGTTTAGTCAGAAAAAACAGCAAGGGAATTTTTTGCAAAATTGATATTTATACGCAACACCCATCCATAAGCAACACTGATACCATGACACCTAGGAAGGGAATGGAGGGGAGGTGGCCAAGAGTTTACTGCAGAGATGTCCAAACATACCTCACTCCCAAATTCAGTCTCCTTTGGAGTCAGTTCCTCACCTTTGTTCAACTGTTACATGTTCAGATGGACTAGGTGTTGACCCAGGGGCATAACCCTCAGCTTGTTGACTCCATGCTCCATCAGTGTAAGCACAATTCATGCTGGAGTACCAGGCATGTTGCAGCTGCTGTGTCTCTTCAGGAACAGAGTGCTGAATAGTGATTTCAATTCACTGCAGTGCTCCTATGTTTCTACCACCATGAGAGATGCTGTCTGCACAGCATAGTCCAGTAATGTTTCATACATCTTGTCCAGCTCGAATGAAATACTGGCAGGCAACTTGCTCATCTTGCATAGATTCATCAGTCAACCACACTTCAGACATCAGAAAACATGCATAAGGTGTAATGAAAAGGCTTCCAAGGGGAAACAAGCATCTAGATTCCAGGAGAGGAAGTGAAAGGACTCGGAAAACAATTAACATTCAAGCTGGAAAAAGCATCATTTTCTTTTAAATATTCTGCCTAGAGGGATATCAACAAGCTGTATGACCACAAAAGCCAAGGTGACAGCATTTCAGAGAATATGACTGCAAAATGCTTAAGCACAGTTTATAGGATATTTAAGAAGAGAATTTCCCCTGAAAATACGTAGCAGTCCTGTGACATGCACATGAAAGTCCCCTCATCCTTCACTGCAGCAGCTCACAGGTCTACAATTAATGGCATGGATTGTGTTAGCATTTTTGTTTCCTCAAAAGTGAAATACTGCTGGACAATCAAAGGAGAAGCTTTATTTTCTTTCATCTTCAAACAAGGGAAAATACCAGTCTTCTCTAGGTAGCAGTATGTTCTGTAATGATAAACATCATGGACTCTCCACTTCATAGGGAGAAAGTAAAGCCCAAAATGGGGCAAAACTGGCACCACTGATGTGCTGTGTCACAACATCTACAGGTCATGAGGCCTACTTACACAAGACATACAGGAAAGCCCTGGGTCTAGTCTCCAGTTGTATTCTCTGTACCAGTTTCTTCAAGGTGCATCAGCAACAGCATGTTGAAAAGTGAAATGGATCAAAGAGAAAGTTGACTTTTCAGAGAAGATCCCTTTGGAAAAAAGTGGTTTTTTGCTTATTTATCTTGACAACGTCCTTCTAAAAAAGGTAATTTTGGTCAATCCAGGTTTTTAAATACTTTTTATTTTTAAAGGAAAGTTTAAAATATGACAATAGGACATAGGGCATCATTCATCAGTATCAAGTTTCTGCTCTATAGAGAAAATTAATAAAAAACATCAGCATTTTAAAAAATAAATATGACTAACTGTATGGAAAACAGAAGAATCAAATTCATCTTCAACAATACAGACAGGTATAAATGCTGAAATGTTGCTGCTCAAGGTAGAGGTAGAGGTAAGCCAGACTTTTCAGACCTAGACCAGTTTTAGACCTGCCCCTCTCCATGCACACACTTCCAAAAGTTCGTGTTGCTAACAATTTCATTTGAATCAGCCTGCCAGCCTCATCAGACTTGAGCAGGCCTGTGTGCTCCCTGTAATGCTCTGAGCCAGAGAAGTATTTCAGTTCTTGCAGAAATTAGTTGCTAAGCAACCTGTCCCTTGGTTTTGCAACTTGTGCAGCAAGGGATGAGGCAGAAAGCTGGATTTTAGCTACTACAATCCAATGAAACACTCTCCAGATGATGGCCACTAAGACAAGTAGATGGTAGAGCCCTTTTAGGAATTGCAACAGTCCATCAGCAATTTGGTGATGCACCCGGAGAACATGCAATGCCGTGCCTGGAGTTCCTCCACTGCAGAGAGCATGGTCAGCAAGAACATCCCAAATCAACAGGTACTCACTGTGGGGAGAGCTGGTTGCCTTATACAGTAAGTTGCCACCAAAACCTCACATGGTAAGACACACCCCAAGAACCCTCTGTACAAAGCAGCAAGTGTCTCAACATAGTGAAATATAAAAACTAAAAATTGCACTGCACATGGATATCCCAAACAAACTCAAGACAATGAAAGTCAGATCGTACAAACCATTAGTTAAAAAAATACCTTCTTGTATATTCTGAGAGTAAGTGGAAAGAGTCTGCGTGCAAATGTTCAGCCTTGATCAAACAGAAGACATAAAATTCTTGTAAACACATTAGTTCCTTTCTCATCTGCTGTGTGTGCCCAGCATTATCTATCTTCTGCAGGATGATTAGGGTTAGGATATCTGTTTCTTCAGTAAATATCATGTCTCAAGTTCCACCGATGTACCATCAAGACACTACTGGTGTCATATCCCACAACTGTTAATACAGTAAAATATAACAACATAGTGAATAATGGTAAAAGATTGTACGATACAGTATAAACGTAATCTTTTTTGTGTTGTTTTGATTGAGAGAGGTTCTATGGCTAGAGGTGGATGCAGCAAGTCTGAAGAAGTATGAGTTTGTTTTCCAGCACTCTGTCAGACTTGTGGAGGTTGACCAAAGCACATTTTATAAGTCACTATGCTTTACCCTTATGAGCCAGATTCATAGCTGGCCTTAAGAGAAACCAAAACTCACACACTATATTGCTAACTTGAATGATTAGTGCAGCCATAACACAATGTGATTGTTGGGTTTTTTTAATTATTCAAGCTTTATAATAAACTTATGCATTATTTTAGCTCTTTCTTTACCCAGCCACCCAAACTGAGGTTCACCATGTTGAAATACAGTTTGCCTTCCCAGAGGAAAAGCTACAGTGAGCACCTGTCCCAACTCCTTCAGGCAGTAACTTCAGAGACCAAGACCTTGCTGGTCCTTGTTGGGCAGAAGTCCATCAGTGAGAAGTTTCTAGATAGAAAATGGGTAGAACATACCTGCAGCCACATGGGGGAGGAAGGAGAAATGAAATACAGGAGGTAGAGTCACCTCCTTGCTCTTACCTTAATAACCTTGTCTGTCCCCGAGGTCAACAGCCATCCCCTGGTTGCATCGAAGTGTACGTGAACGATGTTGTGCTTACTGTCATGGAAAGTAGCTGTGGGTGCTCGCCTGAAGAAAGGAATCGAAGAATCAGCAAAGACTGGGACTGCAGGATCTTCCCCCAAAACGTTTGCTATTGAGGAAATAAATATTTGAATGCTGATGCAAGTAATTAATTCAGCCATCTCTCCTTAAGTGCCACTTTAAGACCTTTCTGGCATGAGAGCTCTCTATCCCTCCCAGTTTGGTAGTCACCAGGGACCGCCCTGCCTCACTCCTCCCTCCCGGAGCCTCGTATCTGCCTGAGCCCTCCTAGAGGCAGGAGTTCTGCCTTACTCCAGTGCAAGCCAGCCCAGTGTCCACACTTACTCTTCATCCGTTATGGACTCATGACAGCTATCACAGACTCTCACTTCAAACTCAAACCCCATCAGCGGGATGGAGGAGCGCTTGGAGCTGCATTTGCCACACACAGCTTTGCCACACTTCCGGCAGTGATGCTGTAAGAGACAACATGCAGAAAGGCATCTTCAGCCACAAAGCCATATTACTGCTCAGGTTCTGCTGGCTCTACTATCTTACTCCAGCAATACCCAGCTAAAGCTGCAACAAACAGGAAAGTGACTTCCAGGGAAGATGAAGGAAAACAGGCTCCTCCTGTTTGGCGCACAGCAGCTGATCACTAGCGTGGACACAGGGAAGTGGCAGATAAAGCACTACCCAAGTGAGGTGAACTCCACCTCTCTCCCAAGCTCCAGGTTGACACCATACACCACCTAGTAAATCATCCCTGCCTTCACCGCTTGGCATCTGTGGATGTAGCTGTGGGTCAGGGCTTCTACACTGAGTGTGACCAAAGTTATAGGGGGCTTTCAACAGGGTTGAATGCAGAAGGAAGCCCAAGCTGTCCTCCTTTGGTAAGCACAGCTAGAGACAAGGAGGACAGGGCAAAGAGCCCTGCTATGCACCCAGATGTATCCCAACTAGCTGAGCATCTGACACAGAGCTGTGAGCCATAATTATCCTGACACTGAAAGTGCCACTTTGGGGGATTATGGAGGTGACAACACCACTCAGTAGCATGTGACACATTAAAACATCTCCAGGTTGAGGTAGAACAGGGATATATCAGCGCATTCTGGAGTCTCATCCCAGTCTCTAAGTACCAACGTTTACCATCTAATCACCTTGGTCAACTCCTTTGGCCATTTTCAGCCCCATAAGCACTTATGTTTCTGTATTTTGATGCCACCCACCTCATATTTTCTCATGCACTGGCTGTGTAGGACGACAAGGCTGCCTTACCAGTCAAAGGACAGCCAGGCTCTGCTGTGATGAGCATTACATAAAGACAAGATGCAGCTAAGCTCTGCCCCAGGCATTTGACTTCTCCAGACTTCATGACAACATCCCTTGTAGCATTTTTACACCCCTCTCCCAAAAGTCTGCAATCTGCAGCCATTCACTACTGGGCAGGAAAACGTAGCAGCTTGTTGCAAGCAGACCAATAAGCCTTTTCTAACATAGCCTGACTGGTTACAGATGTTTACCCAACCTCATTGAAAACAGCTTTTGTTCCAGCACAGTCTCCAAAAATCAGCTGCAAATTTCTTTCTACAACACATTGAACTAACAGTAAGTAAAATCCAACATGCTAAAGCCATGAAAGGCACAAAATAAATTTACTTGGCTCAAGGCCTATTACGTGTGGTTATTAAAGGGACTGGTTAAGAAAAAAAAGAAGAAAAAAGGAGGAAAAAGAAGCATCATAAATCAAGCCTCATCAGCGGAAGAACAAGGTGCAAGTTCTAAGGGCTGCAGGGGAAAAAGGTTACCATGATCTATTATGAGAGAACAGCCTAACTGAACCATGTTAACACACCAAAGGTTGCATACAAACCTGCCTGAGGCCTATTTTCTTACTGTCCCACATTTGCTTGAAGTTCCAGAAGAAAGGCTGGTCACATTTTTGACAAGAGTCACTGTCCAGCCACTCAGGGGTCTGCAACACACACACATACAGACAAAGTGGGATTGAGAAACAAACAATAATCTTCCAGTGGATCCTAGAAACAGGACAAAAATTATATGCTGGGGTGCAGTGATATGGGCAACTAAACTTGATTAAAAAGCCCCCATTTTCACAAGATGCCATTTTACTTGTTCCCTGGGATGTCTTTTTTGGCTCAGCTCTGATCAGTGAAGGATGCAGGAAGAACACTTCTCACCCAAATCATGAAACAGGGCTTGATTATAAGACCATAAAAAATACCCAGCAACAGACAAGCTTCCCCCACCTCTCCAAGTCTGGAAGTAAGCACATAAAAATATTCTGTCTTGTCTGGACAGCATTTACCACCTGCTATTGCCTCTGGTGGGATGTGGGGACAATCAGTACTTCCAATAGCTCATCTGGAGGGAAGTGGAAGGTATATGAAATGCTGATTTAGTTTGGTTTTTTTATTTATTACTTCTTTAATACTGTAAGAGGCATTTTTGCTGTCAGAGATATCTATGACATAAATCACACATAAAGGTAAGAAAGATGAGATCCACCTGAACAGGCCTAAACCAGCTCTTTTTCCCCACTTTTACACAAAGATGAAGAGAGATTTTCTATTTTCTAACATGGTGTGTGATTTTGCACTCACATTGTGGATTAGGAGGGTATGAAGATTTAAAGAAAAGAAAGAAAACATTAAAGGCACTTCTCTCTCCTGTGGCCAGGTTTTGCTGGGCAGAGTAGTTAAGATCAGACACCCTGCAGGGAAGCAAGTCTTGCCAGATCCTGAAAGAGTTTGTGGAATGCTTGAAGTGGCAGGGGAGCGCATAGAAGGGGCAGTCGATCTCTTCCCCTACATTTGGGTCCCCAACACTTGCCTTGCACTATGCTGCTTGGGGAACATGGTGTGTCTCCCCACAGTGTTTAGGAAACCCTCTGGGAGATGCAAGACTTGGGAAGATTCTTGGTTCTTGATCCCTCTCCAGCTGGAGGGTTGTCTGTCTGTCCTAACCTGACCTAGCAAGAGTGATATTCCTTCCCTGCAGATGACTTCTGCTCCTTTCTCTGTCCCACCAGGACAACAGCTCATCCCAAAGCCAGTGCTGGCAAGTGGGTCCATCTTGTCCCTTCAGTGAGGCAGCCCCAGGCAGACCATGACAGCCCTGCCAGCACTGTCTCAGCTCCACTGCAACACGCTCCCACCATTCCCACCAATCCCATGAGAATGAATGAACACTAATTGTTTAAAACTTTGTGAGGAAGTCCTATTAGCAAACTGCAGTTTTCTTTCCAGAGCCACTGTCTCCCCACATACTGCAATTTAAAAAGGCAAGAAACATAGCTGAGATTAAGAATTTAAAAGAATACAAAAGCCAGACAAAGATAAGGTAAGGCTGGTGTAGACCCTCAGCTCTAAGAACAGCTTTGATCACCAGCCATAAAGCAACCATCTGCATCACCTTCTTCTGCCATTTACTCTAAGGGCAGCTCATTCTGCTGGCAATTAATTGTCATTTCTACCCACAACAGTCTTTCTGGTTAATGCCTACAGATTTACATTGTGTGTTAGTTTTCACCTCTTACACATAACATTATAGACAAAGACATTTTGCTTGTGACAAGTAACCACTTTGTAGTCAAATAGAAATACAGCTTCTAGCATCTTTCAGATGTTGTCTTCTTACAGTTTTTTAAAAGGAGAGAAGAAAATAAAGAATCAAGGGCTAAAATGGTTTCACTCACTCTAATGAAGTCTCAGAGATATGAGAAAATCTGATAGCATCAAAGTGACTACTGGGTATGCATCACATGGAGAAAACCCTTAAACAAGGGCAAAAATACCAAAGCCAAATTCCAGAACAAAATGCTCCGGGACCCCAAACCAAGGTTGGTATTAAAATCTCAAAGGTTCATGTTCTGGGGATGGCTTAGCACCATGAGCACCCCACTGTGCAACTAATAAAATGAACAAGACCACATAGCCATAGTCAGAGAAAGCAGTGCACCCTTTAGCACTTGCTGCTAAGGCCTCATTTACCTAATGATATGTCTCTTCCACTTCTTAAACCAGCCTTCTCACAGCATTGTTGCCTGGTTTGTAACAAGCCAATCCTTTATCCTTACTTTAGCCTTTCAAAGGCAGCAAATAAATAAAAAGTTTGAATTTCTGGATGCTCGAGTTGCAGCAAAAAGGAAGCATCTGTTGGGAAGCAGGAAGCCACACTGCTTTCGTTTCAGTTTGGGAGCTGATGACATAATTGGCCCTCAGACTAGCAATTTAAGACAGCCAACTGGAATGCTAATTCACATAAAAAAAGGAGCTCAGTTCCTCCCTATGCCTATTTCAGTAGGTTTCTTTAAAATCCAGTTTTCCACTTAGCTTTCCTTCTTGCTCAAGGGAGTCACACATGACCCAGGGAGGACAACCCCCTTGAGAACCAGCAAAGCTGGCGTAACCCAAGCGACCAAAAGCTTTGTTCAAACCCACCTGCTGCAGGTACTCAGGGTGCCTTCCTACCCCCTGCAGGAACACAGCAGAGGTTTGCTGTGACTCATGTCCCCAGGATTTGCCACGCTGACGCCTGACTCACTCAGCCCAGTGTTCCTTCTCTCCCCCTTCCTCAGTCAGGTCTCTGAAATTACCAAGCGGAGGCTGCTCCAGCAGTGCTGAAGACCTGGGGTGCACTTTTGTCCCCACTTACATTCACTGGCTGCACAGCACAAAACCAATTAGGAAGGAGTGGGTGAAATTCTACTGTCTGGATCAGCAAAGTCGCTTATTCTGCTTCTACAAGGTTACACCAGAGGGAAGCAAGACTGAGTAGAGGGTGAGACTGAAGCCCTAGTTAAATGTCTTTTTAACAAGTACAGGAAAAAGCCTGAGTTGCAGAGATGACAAAGAATTTTCTTGTTATGTTTTTTTAAAACCCTCTAACAATTATCAGTCTATGCATTTACCTCTGAACTGATAATATTTCTCAGAATGTGTTGAAAAACAAAGCAGAACTTCTCACAATACCCTCCCCTTAGAGGCTGTCTTTCAGAGCAGTAATGTAAAGGGTAAGAGCCATTTAGCAGCCTACTTCATACACAGTTTCTGCCAGACAATTTCCCCTGTAACATATTATCAAAGGCACAGTGTAATTGCTGTAATAACAACTGTAGCATGTCCAAAAAGTATTTCTAAAGCCTGGAATAATTTTGTTCAGATTGAAAATTACACATTTCAGAAAGGCCCCTTCTTTCCAAGATTGTTTCATACTAAATTGACAAGAACCAAGCACCTACCTCCTGCCTCTCAACATCCATGTTCCAGACAACAATTCCCCCATCTGCACCACAGGAGATGAGCTGCCGAGTGTGGTGAGCATAGGAGAGAGACTGAACTTTGTCACTGAAAAAGAAACAAGACAGTTACTGATCAACCACCTATGCCTAGTACACAAGTGTACAATATACAGTAAACCAGTACAAATCACTTGTTGGTCCATATGGTCCCCCCTCCTCACTGTACACAGCAGTCATGGGATGCAAACCAGCCTTTGCTGTATAGATGGGACAAAACTAGAGTGTTGCTCATCTGGGCAGCATCCACAAAAGCAAAGATAACTGTCCTGATAACTGCTTTGGCTGCTCCTGAGATGGAAAGTCCCAGCTGCACTAGGAAGCCTGAACTGCTCTCCAAAGGCACATTTGGTTGCATAAACACAGCCCCAGTAAGGCACCTTCATTGCCAGACAGTAACAATTTTGGTTCTGTAAATATCTGCAACACCTAGGAATGAAGCACTGAGAATCTACTGAAGATTTTCTTTTTGCATTAACAAGCATAGAGTATTTAAAAAAATAATAATGGAATCACCAAATTGTTACTAGGCCTTCTCAAGGCAAGATGGAAGAATTAGGTGCTTCTGCTTCTTGTTTTAAGGAAAAAGCAACGTGGGAGAAATCATTCAGCTTAAACCCCAGAAGCTGGGTTCAGTCCTTCTTTAAAGAAAGAAACCCAGGTCTTATCTCAAGCTATTTATAACCTGGGAAACAAAGACCATAAAACACTATGATGTAAAAAACAGTTACAAAGAGATAGTAACAAGCATTCCGTGACTGGAAATAACCACAACATTTGGTTTTCTTTGCTACTACCACTGGTCTTGTCTGCTCAAAAGACTTGAATGCTAGTGCATTTGCTTGTGCATACGGCTGCTCCTCCAAAGGAGAATGTGTTTATGGAACAGTTTGGTACAGCACAGCCTGCCTTCACAGTGCACTCCTGCTGGTGGCAGCAGCACCATCAGGTGAAACGTTTCTTAGCCCCTGTTGTCCTTGCAACCAGGTCTGTGCGCTGTACAATGCCAGCCAACAGCCATGTCACAGGCTAAGATCCAGATGCTAGCCTTGTTTTAGGAGTACTAATTTCCACTGCAATAAATCTAGAAGCAGTGCATTAGCAGGCACCACTGGTAGGAACAAAGGTGATCAGGGAATTTCAGCAAAGGCTCTGCAGTGATCTGAAATCCCAGTGGCATCAAAATCACTCAGCAGAGGGAAGCATCTCTCAAAAGAAACATATTAATATGTAAGAAACTGTTAGGCCAAAACCACCATGAGATCTTGCCTCTCCAGACCTGAGCCTGCACATAAGCCCCACATATATGCACTCCCTATACACTGAAACAACCAGATTACATTGCTAGTGTTAAAAGGCAAGGGGATCATTGCAAATAGAGCCATCCTGATCTCTACTCAATGCTCAGCACAGGCCTATTCTTCATCAAAGACATCTCACTATCCTATGCAAACACGAGTTCTATAAGTGCAAAGATTAAGCCTCTCTGCATTGAGGAGATAGTGAAGACTCCTATGAGGAGACAGTGAAGACTCCTATGAGACCTCACTTGGAGTATTGTGTGCAGTTCTGGTGTCTTCAACATAAAAAGGACATGGAACTGTTGGAACAAGTC
>JASSUY010008012.1:0-31985 GCA_032466535.1 Forpus xanthops | reverse complement strand
GCTGTTATTTGTGTTTAAGAATAGAGGAGGTGTGAGAGAAGGCTCACAAGGCTTGTTAAAAATAAGGAGTAGCATAGAGGAGATGAGCCAAACATGGCAAAAGGGAAGCTGTGTTTTGAGGTCTGTCTTGGTGAGCCACAGAGGTTTATTGCACAAGAACCACTCCTACAGCAGGAAAAGCTTTAGGCACAGCTTGTGTTTCGGCCACTTGGAGCTAACCGTGAGGCTGAGGTTGGCAAGATGGTCTCTTCTGCTGCATTATCCTGCTTTCAGACCTGTTGTGTTGCAGGAAATCAACCACTAAACTCCAAAGCAAATAACATGGACTCTAGACTTTTTCAGCTAGGGAAGCCTGGGAGATGTTGGACATCTTATCTGTTATTTCCTAGTCCCAAGTGACCTTAGACTCCATTGAGTAGAAATCTTTGGTCTGCTTTACTACTTGTTTCTGTGATTCTAGGACTCTCTAGACAAGCAGCATTCCAGGTAAGAGCATGTGGACTATCTTCATGGCTTTTCTATCTACATCCAGCTTTCTGCTGGCTTTCTTATTTGTGGGCATGAAGTGGAACTCATTTCAGCTGGTTGCCCTGATTTCCAGTCAACAGGCAGTTGCATGTGTTTGTCAGCACTCATGTGCTTTCTGCTGGGTCTTCATTTCTGAGTTTCTCCCTAGGAAGGATATGAACTGATTGTGAGCTGGATTTTATACCTTCTCCATCTCTAAAGGTCTGCCAAGACAAAGGAGAAGTAGCTTGGTTGTCTTCTTGATCATCACATCGGGCACCTTGTTCCTGCTTTCTTTTGAGGATGTACAGATGCAAGCTGTTTAGATAGAAATGGAACTAAATGGGGAATGCTCTTACTAAGTTTGCAGCGTCATCTCCTTGAGGGCATGCTGGTGGGAAAGGTGTGCTGTGATGTGCAAGTGCAGGTACAACCTGAAGTTAAGCAACGTGTGACCAACACCACGGCTGTCACAGATAAAAATGGAGTGAGCACATTAGTAGTAATACCAAGATCTGTGTAATGGGTACTTGTTGCTTCCCTGCATCAGGCGAGGAGAGAACCATTCTCTTCTTGTCTGTCTCAGGTGTTAAAGAGGAGAGATTTAGGTTGGATATAAGTTCTTCCCTGTAAGGATGCTGATGCACTGGCACAGGGTGCCCAGAGAAGCTGTGGCTGCCCCATCTGTGGCAGTGCTCGAGGCCAGCTTGGACCCAGGGGCTTGGAGCAAGCTGCTCTAGTGGAAGGTGTCCCTGCCCACAACAGGGACTGGAATTGGGTGAGCTTTAAGGTCCCTTCTAACCCAAACCATTCCATGATTCTATGCTGGGTTTTCAGAGCTGTATCGAGGCCTTGACTTGCAAGGCTTTACAGCAAAAGCAGTGATTACATTTGGTTATTGCTCTTTAAGATGCTTGTACACTTTTTTTTGTGGTGTCCTGTTCTGCTTTTCAACCCTTCCAAAATGCTCGGCAGCCCCTACACCCTGTGGAAAACTTTAAGGAGCTGGATTGCAGAGGATGTTAGTACGTACTGTGCTTATTTATTTAGGGAGATTAAAGTCTAAGTTTCCCTTTTGTAATCCCTTTGAAGTGTTTATCTTTTGAAGTCTGAATTTTCATCAACTGGAGGCGTACAACCCCTCAAACTACACTGTGCCCTAGTTTCAAAGCATTCAGTGGAAGAAAGAGAACTTGAAGAGCAATAAACAACAGGGCAGACCCATAGGGGCTACATTATTTGTGTCATCACTTGCCACTTTGTGAATCAAAGTGGCTCTGCAGGCTGTCTCCCTGGATTAGGATGTAGTCGTAGGGTTTTGGCAAAAACAGGCATTAGGGTGAAAGTGATGTTCCCCTTTGGAGGTGATAGATCAAGACATGGCCTGTAAAATTAACTTACTTCTTTATTTTATTAATGTTTCCCGTTATTTTCTGTCACTAGGGCAGCAGCACTTGGCCTTTAGGACAATGGTGTTTTGCCAACCTGTGCTTTTCTGCCTCAAATCTCAGCCAAAAGACTCCACTAATGTATTAAATATATACTTCCAGTGCCTAAAGGAGCTACAAGAAACTTGGAGAGGGACTTCGGCCAACGACCTGTAGGGACAGGCCAAGGGGAATGTCTTTAACCTGCCAGAGGAGGATGAGAATGAGCTCTTAGGCAGTTCTTCCCTGTGAGGGTGCTGAGGCGCTGGCACAGGGTGCCCAGAGAAGCTGTGGCTGCCCCATCTGTGTCAGTGTTGAAGGCCAGGTTGGCCACAGGGGCTTGGAGCAAGCTGCTCTAGTGGAAGGTGTCCCTGCCCACAGCAGGGATTGGAACTGGATGAGCTTTGAGGTCCTTTCCAACCCATTCCATGATTCTGTATGCACATAGTAAGGACCGCTTTGCTGCAGGTCATATTTATTGTCTGTTTTCCAGACAACGGCAACTTGCATTTTAACCCATCTTCTGCTTTTATTTGTGCAGAGACTCTTCAGTGTTATCAGTGTAAACCTGAATGTTTGTATCCTGGGAAAAGTGTGTGGGAGAACTCTAACCCAGCTCAGATTCCAGAGTGGAAAATAACAAGGTATTGGAAAGAGTAACCCCAATGAGAGCATGACCCCGTAGGGTCATCCATAGGTATTTGATGATCAGGGAGGTCATTACTTGGGCACCTTCCACCCCTGAAATGCATCATCTCAGTAATGAGGCTGTTTATGGCTTTGGGGTGTCCTCAGAGCATTCCTGCCTTGAAATGAAATCTTCGTCTTGGAAGTTGACATGTTCTGGGTTTGGGCCAACAAACTGTGGAAAGTACTGCTCAGTGTGTGTGTGTGCGTGCATTTAAATTCCCTCCTGTGGGAATGGCTGGAGCAAGCATCCCTCTGTAAGAGCTTCTCTGTTAATAAACAGATGGGAACATCATCCGTCTTCCATTTTCATCTTCCAAGCCAGGGAAGATGAAATTGCATTACTTGGGATGAGCTCAGTGTATTAAAGATTATGAGAACCGTGAAGAATCCATGAAAGTCACGAGAGTTTTACATCAGTTCCTTCTAATACTTTAAATCACCTTAGCTCTAGCAATAAAGGTTCCTCATCGCTCTTTTCTGTGCGTAGAACCAGAGGGTTTGCTCTGGAAGTGCTTAACTTCTATTGTTTAGAAAGTACTTAAGGAAAATCAGGATTTTCCAGTATAATTAATGAAACAATTGACAAGAAGGCTTAAAAGAACACCAGAAGGGATAATGGGTTAGCAGTAATGCTCTCACCTAATGGGTATAGGTAATTATTTGCTTAACAAGGTTTGAAGCAGAACTAGCTTGATGGAAGATTTAAAAAGGATGGAGATTTAGAAGTTGCTCAGAGATTACTGAGAGTGATCCCATGAGTCACCACTGGGAGGGAAAAGACTTCTTTTAATGTGGAAATCAGCAGGATTTGCTAAAGCTCTGTTAAAATGGGTTGGCTAAAAAAGAGAAATCTCAAACAGCCCCATATTTGCATTTATTGGCATTGCAAGTGGGGTAAGCTGCCTTGGGCCTGGCTTTATGGGATACCTTGGTTTTGTGTGCCTGCTGCTGCAATGGCATTTGGCCTCTCGAAATATGGGGGTTGCACATGTTCTCTTATTTCTCTTATCTGCCTCATTCTCCCAACAAATATGCCTCTCTGAAACCATGGGAGCCTCCTCATGGAAAGCCAAAGCTTTCCATTTGGTGGGTGTTTCCAGCCATGTCTTGATAGATGGAGATGTGAAGGACATTCATGGTCTTCCTACATCTCAATGGATGGAGATGTTAGGGGTGTCTTCCTCTTCCCAAGTGCTTGGGTTTGCATATTCCAGCATCTCCATAGACTTCAGAAACCAAAGCATCCTTGGCTATGTTTTGGTTCTTTCTTGGATGTGCTGATCTAGTTTAGGAGTAGTTTGCAGGCTCAAGCAAGAAGTTATGTGCTTATTGTACTGAACCAATGAGAGTATCTGAGAGATGGCTGGAGGCAGCAGGTCAAGGTAAGGCAGGAGCCTGTAGCTCTCATATCTCCTTCCGGCTTCTCCAAACCATGTGGGTATTTGGAATAGTGCTGTGGGTAGTGTCACTGGATGTGCCTTACTCTGCTTGTCTCTGGCTATTAAAAGACTTGTCCCAAGATCCTGAGTGAGCTCAGTGTGGCCTGTGTGAAACTGGGCTGCTATGAATAAAACCCCAGAGGGATGGCTTGGACTGTACCAAGCCTTATGGAAGGGTTGGATGCTTTTAAACATGCTGTTCTGTGGCTTCATTCACATTATTCACTCAGTGCACTTCAGAACTTGTATGGTTTTTCTTCCCTTTTTTTAAAATGATGGCATTGATGTGGCTTAACAATGGTCCTGTTTGCTCTGTTCCCTCTCCACTCCAGGTCTGAGCATTGCTCTAAGGCTACAGGGCTGGAGGAGTTAACCCAGACAAAACCCAACACTTTTTAGGCCAAATCTCCCCAGAGAGCTTCCCTTTTAAATCTGCGACTTGAATTCCCTTGTCTCTTCCTCTCTGATCCTCTTTGGAAAGGAATAACGTGTCACGGGCTGTAAGGGATACCTACAGCCCAGTGTCTCAGGAATGCAGTGTGTGCTAATTAGACATCCTGGAGCCTTCAGAAAATGCTCCCGCTGTATTTGCAGATGGATTCTATCCTGCTCCTCCTTTTTGGCCAAACTCTTTGGCAAGCTCAGTTATTCAGCTCAGAGAAGTTTGTAGCCATTGGCAGATGATGCATCTTTGAAGGCAAGGTTGATTGCTTGCGTGGGTTTGTGTTTTTATCCCTCCCCTCCCTTCTGGTGCGTGGTGCTGAATGTGAATAATTAATGTATGTTGTCTTGCTTCCTGTTTTCATTTCTGTATGTAATGCTAACCAGCAGAGGCCTGAATCATTCATAGCCTGCTCTCTCCACCTCAAAGCTGTAGATGTCATGGGAACAGTGTTACTGAGGTGGTACAAGCTTTCTACTTCTCACCATTAAATCCATTTCTGGAAGCAGGAGAAGTAAGTATTCAGTGCAGCGTTTTGGCCACGCAAGGATCTCTAGGCAGATGGTATCAGTGGGGTTTCTCTTGAGCAGCATCTTGCCTTGCTGTGCTTCAGTCTCTTCCTGCATCTCCTGTTACTGCTCAGGTGTCTGTGCAAGCGGTGGGGAGGATGGATGCTGTGTGTGCTTTCCTTTCTGTTGTGGGCTTCTACACATCCACTTCATGATGTTCGTGGGGAAGAGGGAATGATTTTAGGCTTCCAGGTTGTGGATCCTGCAATTCAACTGCATTTAGGAATGTTACGGATTTTTAAGGTCATGTTGAATTTCTTCTCTTTGTGCTTCTCCTGACTGCTTTTGTGTCTCCGGTGTCTGGACTTGCTCATGGAGAGCAACCTGAATCTATGGGTTTCTTTAGTACCTGCCTGCGTTTGGGGCTCAGTGAGAGGAACCAGGGTGGGAGTTTCTCTTGTTAGCTTATGGAGCCTTCTCAGCTGTTTTCCCTTGGTTGTTTTTAGTGGTTTACTTGCTTTAAGCTGCTCTTAAAACCTTCCATCAATGCCTTCTGATGATCCCTTTGGTGGACAGGCGTGCTTTTGGTTTGCTTGCCCTTGTGTACTGAAGACACTTATGTTCCTCCTTAGTGCTGCTAGGAGTTTGGGAGATGCTGGATCAGATGCTGCTGTGGCAGGTTGGTAATGCTCTTCAGAACTGGACAACAAGCTCAAAGGTTTTGCCTTGACCCTGGCTGTTGGTGTTCCTGGTAGGATTCATCTTCAGGGTGAAGGATTAATTGTCCCTCTCCATTCTGAAGTGCACTTATACCTTATTAAAGCAATGGTGTTTGAAAAGGCTTTGGTACCTCCGTTCTCTCCGGTTGTGCAGCAAAGTTCATGCCTTTAGCTGATAGCTTTGGATGTGTGGTTGTGAGAAGGACATTGGTATCTTGAATAAGTTGAATTAGGGATCCTGGTGATAGCACTAAGATGAGAATTCTTCATGTACCTCCCACCTTGTGGTGCTTGCCCAAACTCCCCCTATTCCCTTCCCGACCTTACAAGAGGGAGTTGTGCTGTGAAGTTTCAGCAAGGGACTGAAGTGCTTGAGCTTCGGTAATGGAATGATGGATCCATAGCATGGGTTATATTACATCTGAAGGGCAGCCTCTGCTCCAGGCTACTGCAGCTTCAGATGAATTGGATTTCTGTTTGGAAAGTCAGTGCTTGCCAGCTTTGACACCCTTATGCACGTGGCTGGTGTACAGGATTGCTTCTCCAGGTGTCCGGACAATAGCTAAGGCCTTCCCAGAAGAATGGAGTGATAAAATGCTTGAGTGTGCTGCTCGTATTTGAGGTCGCAAGGCAATTCTTGTAGGCTAACGTATAAAGTATGTGGTCAAAGCTTTTACACATAGAGGTGCTCTGTCTGCGCTCTTGCCTTGCATGAAGAGGTGGAAACTGGAAAAGATGCTGTCTTTTGGAGTTTAATTCATGAAGGATTACTTCATGATGCCTGTAGCTTGCTAGCTTTTCAGGTTGGTAATATGGGGCTTGGCACTGCAGTTGTTAATAGGCTCTGAATAACTCCTGCATCATGGTGACATCCTGGACATCACTTGATCCTTAGGATCTTCAAGGCAGAGATTATGACTTTGTTCAAGACCCTTAAATAGCATCCAACTTTGCATGTCCTCAGTGTTTCTGACCTATTCTGACAGTTGTTTCTGCCTGCAGTGTGCTGCTGGCACATGAGGAAGGCAAACCAGGAAACTCATCTTGTAGGGACAATCTTGAAGCACACACAAGCTGAAGAGAGGAGGCAGCTTGTGCAGTGACTAATGCTGAGCTTTATAAATAGCACGAGAAGGGATGAATTGCAGGCAGGGAGATGTCCTCAAGCATGAGGCCATGGAGGTGGTACAGCAACACTTAAGGGCAGATGAGCTGGGAGAGCATGGGGTGATGTGATCAGCAAACAGCTCTCGGTAGAGATTGGATGTGTTTGTGGCTCTGTCCTGCATGTTCTCCCTGCGGGGATGAGCAAAGCCATGTGGGGATCTGGATCAGCAATGAGCTGATATGTAAGCCCTGTGCATCTTATGTCCTCTGCTTGGGTCAATGCCTCGAGCTGCACCAAGGGCATTATAGAGAGGTTTGCTGAAAGGGCAAAGCAATGTTCTGTGTTTGTGTTAGAGGAAAGCAGAGGACCTAAGGGGTTTGGGCTCTGGTAGTGGTCTGCTGGGCTTTGTAACTACAGCAAGTAACTAGCAAGATCTGTCTGCCTTGAGGATGCTGAGTCCTGATTAAAGCAAGTCAGGACAGGGCTGTCCTAGGCTGTCAGCATGAAGCACTGAGTGTAAATGGATATAAAAGAGGACAGAAGCTGGAAGGGTTGAGCTGTCTGTGTCCTCACTGCCACAGTGATTGCAATGCCCACAGCATCCCCTTATGCATTGGCTGTAATGAAAGTATGGTCAACCCCATTCTTGGCTGCTTCCTTCCATGGGATATGGCTGCCCCATCCCTGTCAGTGTTCAGGGCCAGGTTGGACACATGGGCTTGGAGCAAGCTGCTCTAGTGGAAGGTGTCCCTGCCCATGGCAGGGGGTTGGAACTGGGTGAGCTTTAAGGTCCCTTCCAACCAATTCCATGATTCTATGACATGGCAATTACAGGTTTAGGTGGCCAGGTTACCTCATGCTTTGCTGATGGAGTGAGGGTGTTGTTACTCATAGCTTTTTGTATGACCTTCACGCTGGGGGTGTTGTATATAAAGGAAATGAAATGTTTCCCCTAGAGAGGGGGCATTTGCCTTACTGCCCACAGACCATGCATGCTCTGGTAAGGAAGCCAAGCACTTTGCACACTCAACTGCTACTGAGCATCACTCACAGTGCACTGATTATCCCCACCACAGCTGTGGGTGTACTCATGTGCACCAGGAACCTGTGGAAAACCCCTGGTAGGAGTAAAGGGCAGCCGAGAGCAGTGTGATGCCATCAGACAGGAAAACGTTTGCTTTGAGGTTGCCATCCCTGTACACTGACTATGAATTAGTAAGAGCACACAACTGCTTGGTCTGTTCTTGATATGAATCTCACCGGGGACAAAAGCGAGCATCTAAATATATACATGTATGTATATAAAAAGCCTTGTGACGCACAAAGCATGTAACTGATGGAGCCAAGTATTTTCCCTCGAAACGGTGATAGAATCACAGAATCAACCAGGTTGGAAAAGCCCTTTAAGCTCATTCAGTCCAACTGCCAGGGCCACCACTGACCCATGGCACTCAGGCCTCGTCTCCATGGTGTGTGAACACTCACAGGGACGGTGCCTCCAGCCCTGCCCTGGGCACTTCCAATGCTGAGCCCCCTTTGGGGCAGGAACTGTTCCTCAGCTCCATCTAATCCTGCCCTGGTGCACCCTGAGGCCGTTTCCTCTTGTTCCATCCCTTGTTCCTTGGGAGCAGAGCGCAGCCCCCTCCTGGCTCCATCCTCCTCTCAGCAGTTGGAGGGAGCCATCAGGTCCCCCCTCAGCCTTCTCTTCTCCATCTGAACCCCCCAGGTCCCTCAGCCCTTCCCCATCACACTGTGCTCCAGGCCCTGCACCACCTCCAGTGCCCTTCTCCAGCACCTCAATGTCTCTCTTGTAATGAGGGGCCCAGAGCTGAGCACAGGATCTGAGGTGCGTCCTCCCCAGTGCTCAGCACAGGGGCACAATCCCTGCCCTGGCCCTGCTGCCGCACTGGTGCTGATCCAGGCCAGGATGCTGATGGCTTCCTGGCTGCCTGTGCACAAGCTGCTCTGTTCAGCCCCATCAATCAGCACCCCCAGGTCCTTTTCCATGAGCATTTTCCAGCCACAATTCCGCAAGCCTGGAGCGTTGCATGGGGTTGGTGTGACCCAGTACTAAGCCTTGTTGTACCTCATCTGATTGGCTTTGTCCCATTGATCCAGTCTATCCATATGCCTCTTTAAAGCCTTCATATCCTCCAGCTGATCTACAGTCTCACCAACTTGAAGTTCTCTGCAATTTCACTGATGTTTCCACATATGGCAAATAGAGCGCTTGCATTGGAGCCAGGCTGGTCCTTTGGAACTAAATGCTGTTTAGTGGTGAGGGGATCTTTCTCCAGGGTGAAGGCTGCATCCAGCTCTGCATCCCTGTGACTGCTTGTTTGAGATGCTTGTGAAGGGAGAAGGGAACATCTGCCTTTTCCAGCATGCACAGGAGCGCAAGTTCATCATCTGGGACCATTTTGCAGGCCTCATAGGATGCTCAGGATAAACTGATTTTGCTGGGCTGGGTTTCAGCTTTGCAGAAGTCTCTGAAGCCATGTTCAGGTTGTGCTTGCAGGAGCTCTGGTTCTTTATGTTTCAATCACTCATAAAAATCTAATCATCTGGGCTGCAAATTATCAGCCTACTGCTCTTGTCGTGGTGTGGCTTTTCCCACTGATACCTCCTGTGAGTCCGTTTCCTTTCAGTGCTGCAGGAGAAACTGCACAAGGAAAGGAAACTTGCAAATCAAGACAGACTGAGAACATTGGGGCTGTTCAGCCTGGAGAAGAGAAGCTGCGTGGAGACCTCAGAGCAGCTCCAGTGTCTGAAGGGGGCTACAAGGATACTGGAGAGGGACTCTTCATCAGGGAGTGATAGGACATGGGGTGATGGGTTCAAACTGAAACAGGGGAAGTTCAGGTTGGAGATAAGGAAGAAGCTATTGTGAGGGTGCTGAGGAGCTGGCACAGGGTGCCACAGAAGCTGTGGCTGCCCCATCCCTGGCAGTGTTCAAAGTCAGGTTGTGCAGTGTCTGAGGTGACATGATTCAGTGTGAGGTGTCCCTGCCCATAGCAGGAGGTTGGAACTGGATGATCCAAAGGTCCTTTCCAACCCAAACCAGTCTCTGATTCTATGATTCTCATCTTGTTAAGTAACAAACCAGAGATGGTGATAGGACTGGCAGTAGGTGTGATGGTTGTTCAATAGCCATAGGCCATGGTTATCTATTAAATTGCTTTTTAATGCATTGAAATATTACTTCAGCATCTTAAATCTCCTCCTTTTTTGCCTCCTTTTAATTTCTCCTCTTGCAGGGTGCTCCCAGGACCTGATGGATTTCTGATACCCCGCTTCTGAGGGGCTGGAAGGAGCATGGTTAAACACCAGCCACTGCAGTACTACGAGCCACAGCTATGTTTGTCCTGTCTGACTGGGATCTACGGCTGCCGCTGGAAACGGTACCAGCGGTCACATGATGACACCACCAAGGTGGGTAGTTGATGTTGACCATGTCACCTCTTCCTGTTGGCTTTGGGTTGTGGATGGCTTTCAGCCTTGGTTGAAGGTTGTGGATATTTGATTGTTTGTTGGCTTGTATAGACCGTGGAAATCACTGGCTAAATGGATGGAGGTCTATGAGAGACCAGCACCACGTGGTTGATGATGGTTAGATGGTCATGGTGATCAAAAGGATTGAGTGGTGTGGTTATATTTGTCCATGTCTTCCTTTTGGTCCTGGGAGAGACTTCTGTTTGGCTTGTATCTTACTGATGCGCACGCAGTCTCTCTGACTATGTAGGATGGGCGTTTCTGCAATGCCTCTAGCTGCATGTGAAAATGAGTTTTATAGGTAAAGAAAGGCAGAAAGAGGTGAGAACTAGCTAGGGATAAATGGGGGAGATGTTAGAGGTGGCTCTTTCTCCCTTAGGTAAATGCAGCTTTTATGAGCTTTGGCAGAGGGAATTTGGGCAGCGGGGCTGGACTTGCACCTTCCCTCTTGTTTGAGGCTGTGAGATGGGTTTTCATGAGACCTGATGTGTTTATAGGAAGAGGCATGAACGATATGCTGTCAGAGCTGCCCTCTTACATCTTCTGGGTAATGGTTGTGTTTTACTGTTCTTCTTGTTCATATAACCATGAAACAGTTTGGGTTGGAAGGGACCTTAAAGCTCATCCAGCTCCAACTCCCTGCCATGGGCAAGGACACCTTCCACTAAAACAGGTTGTTCCAAGCCCCATCCAACCTGGCCTTCAATACTTGTACCCTTGTCTATTTTGTTCCTATTTAGTGTGCATACTACTTAGAAGAAAAAACCCAAAGCTAAAACTTGGCTCATTTCTTCTACCAATACCTCCAGAGATCCTCTCATTGACTTTGAGGGTTAGTTTTGCTCCAGTGACAGCTTCTCTGCTTTGCTTTAAGCCTATTACCAGAGCTCTTCCTGTATGCAGAGTGCTTTTCCTCTGGGAAAGAGGCTGTTAAGGAGAAAACACTTCCATGCAGCAGATCCCATACCAGGAACGCTCCTGGTTCTGAATCGCATTGGTTGTTGGTGGCACAGTTCGGCCGGGAGCTCCAGTGTAGATTGAGGAGTCATGGCTTGTGTTTGTGCAGTGTAAACCAGGTTTCCTTTTGCAAAGTAGCAGTGTTTGTGCTGGTTTCCCTCTGCTTCCAGTCTGGCCAGCTCAGTCTGGGTCCACTGTGGAGCCAGAGGAAGTTTCCTTTGAGCAGACACCCGGGTACAGCCGTAATAGAGGGAGTGAATGGGTTTTAAAGACTTGGTCAGGAAAACAGTAGGACAGGTGCCTCTGCATCTCTGCCTGTACTAACTTCACTACTCAAAATACACAATCCAATATACCTTATGAACCAGAACACCGTGCTACTTAGGTAAAAATCCATAGTAAAATCACCATTGACTTAACGTTTCAGTGAAAGCTGCCTCTGCACTGAGTTCTTACACCAGTGGCATCCTTCCAGTTCTACTTAGAATTCCAATTGTTTTCCTAGTGCTGAAAAAGAATCTGCGTGTTTAAAGGTGCCTGATCTAAGCTTAAAAAATATGTATAGTCTGAGTTTGTCTATTTAAGGCCATGAGGCCTCAGTGTCCACTTTGTTGAGCAGAGAAATGGAGATAAAGGCTGTTTACAGGAGCAAGAGAAGGAAGTCTATAGTTAGCTCCAAGCTGTGCAAAACCATGGTATGAAGGATCTCTTCCCATCTTGCTGTCAATAAAGTCCCTTGCAGGTCTTGGTGCTGGAATGAGTGATTCAAGCACTGTATTTGGAGGGGAAAGATGCAAATGAAGGCTAATTGTCCTCTGGACATGTCTATTTGCATGTGCTTGAGTACTGCGGGGCGTGGGTGTGAACCCTAGAGTATGTGTAAGATAAGGGAGAGACCTTTTTCCTTAATTATTTTCAATTTCCTATATTTTACATTTCAAGTTTTTTTTTTTTATTAAATTACCTTGAAATTCTTTAGAGCTTTATTTTATTGATTTTGAGGTTTAATTTTTGGTTATTTCTTAATTAATTTTGTTGCAAAATAGTCTCTGGCTGTTTGAGCAAGGAGGTAACTTCTATGGGTTGCCAGTCAGCATTTGGCATTCCTTTGCCTCTCTGGTGGGAAGGCGTTTCATGGTATCATTGCAGTCCTGCAAACTCGAATCTCTGCTGTTGAGTGAAGCTCTGAAGCATTGATACCCCAACATACAGGGTACTTCCAGTACTGGTGTTTAGTGATCACTGCTCTGCATCAGAGGACTTCTGGAATGTGTGAGAACACTTGCCAAGGTCCCAAGGTACTGGATGGATATAGGAAGTTTAACATATGCTAATTGTCTTCAGCTGATATATATCCAGCAACAGCACTTAGGTATGCCTATGAAGGATAAAAGAGGAAAATGCCATTCTATAGCTTAGATGCCTATCTGCTTTACACAAAGGCAGTGGTGTGTTGATAGTACCCATTGTATTGCCTTGTATCTGGCCTTATAGTAGCTCAGCCACTGCAAGCCAGGAGTAGGTGCAGTAGTGGTATAATACATGTTTTCTTGTGTATGGTTACCATAAAAAGGGGTCTGAGATGGCATCTGAGAGGTTTTAAGTCTTGCAAAAACCAGAGAGGGAAGGAACATGATGCTCAAAGAAGTGGTGAGTGCTCCATCCCTGGAAGTGTTCAAGACCAGGCTGGACCGGTCCTTGGGTGCCATGGTCTAGTGAGAGGTGTCCCTGCCCATGGCATGGGGTTGGAACTGGATGATCTTAAGGTCCTTCCCAACCCAAACTGCTCCATGATTCTATGAATATGGTATGTAATTATTATGTTTCTACAGTTTAATTATCAGAGAACATGGCATGCATTCAAAGAGCACCTTTTTTAGTGTAGGCTACAGCTTGGTTATCTTCCTTTTTGAAAGATCAGCCTTTCTAGAATAAATTTGGGTTTTGAGCCAACTTTGCATCCTTGAAACCTTCTGTATGCGAACGCTTGTTTTCCGAATTGTGCTGGAGCTCAGCAGCCGGTTTTAATGGTTCCTTTCACCCCAAATAAATGCAGGTCAGGCTTGCTGTTACACCTGAGAATTTCCATGACAATAAGAACTGTAATTGTAAACTGGAGCTCGAAGTTTCTTCAGGAGGATGCTCAATAGAATTGTAATTACCTTTGGCTTTCCTCTCTCCTGCAAGAGAGGGCTGAAGGCACTCAACCTACACACTTGGTCTCCTCTTTATGTTTGGAGAGCTGCAGAATTCCTTTGTCTATTTGTGCCTTCAGCTTTAATGGCAAGAATCCCATGTTTGTTAAATCTTTAATGCGGTTTATTTGGGTTTATTATGTTTTAATGAAAGGCATATAAAAAAGAAGTGGTCTTGCTGAGGTTCAAACCATTATAATCTCCGTATCTGGTATGAGGAAGCAATTCCTGATTTAATTACAAGCATTTAACCAAATAAGTTCTTACAAAATCAGTGCATCATCCTAAGGGAGCCTTATTGCCCTGAACACAAAGTGAGGAACAATAAGCTTTGGCATGTAGTTGCCATATGTGCTGTTAATAGCCTGGATGAAGTTCAGGTGGCAGCTTCCAAGGTATCTCCCAGATCCTGTTGATGGAGTGTCAGCAATTAAAGCACAGCACTGCTAATTGCAGTGTATAAACACAGTGCTCTGCACACAGTTTGCGTGCCTCACCCTGAATGAACTGCTGCTGGGGATTACAACACCACGAGAGCTCTTGCCCCCAGGGTAGAGTCTAGGGCTAGCTGCAGCCTCATATAGAATCCATCCAGAGATGCTGCAGGATCAGTATCCACGTGGGAGATGTTGATGAGTTGCATTATATAAGCATGAAGCTGAATCTATCAACTGGTCCTTATTGCAGGGGGTTTTCTTTTCTTGCTTCCCAAACCATGTTGTCTGTACACAGTAAATATCCCACCTGGGAAATCAGCCTGGGTGGGAGTGGGGAAAGGGATGTTGTACAGAAGAAAATTGCAGTGATGTTTTTTTCTCTATTCATCTCTGTCCACTGGCTTTCTGGCTGTTGGGTTTTTGCAGTTACTATGTAGTAAAAACTCTTGGGATCTTTATCTTATTCAGTTCCCTGCCGTATAGGATAAAATACTATCACCATTTACCAAGGACTTGGCTTCTCTGCTTAGCAAAAGGCATGGCTGCTGCTGCGTTTCCCAGCATGAACCCTCCTGAGACACAGGTTGAGGCAGGCAAAATGTAACTGGGATCTCTGTCTCCCCCACTTCCTTTGGATGCTTTCTCTCTTCACAAAAGTACCTTTTTCCTCCCTAAAGTTGCCAAGAACAGGCCAGGATAGGTGCCTACTTTGGTTACATATGGTAGGAAGGGCCATCATCACCTGGGAGTGAACCCAGAATGATAGAATCAGCCAGGCTGGAAAAGACGTTTAAGGTAAAGTCTAACCTTTAACCCAGCACTGCCAAGGCTGCCACTAACCCATGTCATTGAGGGCCTTGTCTACATGGTGTGGAACACTTCCAAGGATGGAGATTCCTCCACTTTCTGGGAAGAGAGTTGGCAGGTTTGGATCCCAGATGACTGAAGGTACTGGAATGGGGAGGGTGTCTCACTACATGGGGGATGGCCTGCCTCAACCTGCTGGCCACACTCCTTTTGATGCTCCAATGTTGATAAGTGGAGCTGCTGCTGGTGACATACAAAAGCCTGTGATCGACACAACCTCCCATATTTACCTCGCAGCATGTGAAGTGGCGTAGAATCAGAGAACAGTTAGGGTTGGAAAGGACCTTAAGATCATTCAGTTCCAACCCCCATCTGTCACCTTGTTTTATCCCTATAGCTGGGTAAACTGAGGCACAGAAATCAAGCTGTTGAGGTGACTTGGTGGTGGCCACCACTGATGAGTTTGGAATCCCAGGAGTCATCCTAACACTAATGCTTCTCCTTGGTACATGTGAATGCATTTAGAGGTTTCCTAATGGCACTGTCCCTTGACCATAGGTTTAGCAGTGAGGAGCTAGGAGCAGTATCTCACATGGCACTGTGGCCAATGCCACCAGGAGTTGCATCTAACTTGGTGGGTTTCAGTTGTGTTCTTGCAGCTTTAACTTGTCTGCCTGCTTATTTGTGCCTTGGGTGATATTATAAGCAGCTCCCGGGCAGGGCTGACCTTTCTATAGGTGATTGAGTAGCTCCTATAGCAATAGCCCAGAGTTTCTAATGCTTTGTCATTACTACTTTATCCAGAGCCTTTGACGCAATCCATGTGCAAGCTCCCTGTGATAAACGGCCAAACCAGCCCCCCACAGGCACACAAAGGTGCCTTGTGGCTTTTCCAACATCATGGGCCTCCAGGGTTTTATTCCGATTGTGGCATTTCCTTGCCTAGAGCTGCCAGATGTGCTCCCTCCAACTGCGTTTCGTTATGCATTTTACTACTCATCGGGGTGAAAAACTGTATCCCTGGAGCCCATCACCCTGCTTCCTCTTGCACCCTTATGGGAGGATACAGCAAATGCTGCTTTCCCTGCTCTCCTTGAACCAGCTGTGTGCACTGTGTTGCCCTGATGTGTAATCAGGGAAGGTGAGCTCTGTTAGTGATGTCAATAGGTTGTTTGCCTGAAGAAACCTACTTGAAGCACTGTGTGCAGTTCAAGGGTCCTCAATGTAAGGACATGGAGCTGTTGGAGCAAGGCCAGAGGAGACCACGAGGATGAGCAGGAGCTGGAGCTGCTCCTGTATGGAGACAGGGTGAGAACATCAGGGCTGTTCAGCCTGGGGAAGAGAATCTGTGTGGAGACCTCAGAGCAGCTTCCATTATCTGAAGGGGGCTATAAGGATGGTGGAGAGGGACTCTTCATCAGGGACAGGGGGTGATGGGACAGGGGGTGATGGGACAGGGGGTGATGGGACAGGGGGTGATGGGACAGGGGGTGATGGGACCAAATTGAAACAGGAGAAGTTCAGGTTGGAGATAAGGGAGAAGCTCTTTATTGTGAGGGTGCTGAGGCGCTGGCACAGGGTGCCCACGGAAGCTGCGGCTGCCCCATCCCTGCAGTGTTGAAGGCCAGGTTGGACACAGGGGCTTGGAGCAAGCTGCTCTAGTGTGAGGCCGGTGAAGCTCCAAATTCAGAATAGCAAATCAAAAGAAGATTGTAGGGATGGATCTTTACCCCACCTCCAGTTTCACTTTGGGTTCCAGTGAAAACCAACCTTGAATTAACATCTTAAACCATGCCTGAATAAATGATGTCTGTAGTCTGTGTAGGCAAGTAGATCTGACAGCCAGGTGCTGACTGTGCAGGAAAAAGAGGCTTTGGGCGGCTGAGGAAGGGATGGGGGAAGAAAAGCAGAATGACACCTAAAATTTAGAGGAGGCTATAGGGATAAATAGGCCCTTGAAACCCTTTAAAGATCCCCAGACAAGCCAGCACAAAGCTGACCTTGTCCTGTTAGTGGTATTCCAGAAATGTCCATGTTTCTTTTGTCTTTATTCCACCGGCAGCAGCCTGAGGAGGTGGCTCTTGTGTTCCCCACCACCCTCCTCCCTTTATCTTTGGTTTCCAGACAGAAGTGTAGGCTGCCTGTGCTTCCCAGGAAACCCATTGCATGTTATCAGGGGGTGTAGACAAGCCTTTCCTAGAGAGCATTTGGAAAGAGATGACTTCAACCTTGCCGTGCTCAGCCTCAGGAAGAAGAAAGCCTGAGAACAGATAGGGTGGGTGTCTTGAAGCTGTTGGAGATAAGCATTGCTCTAGGAAGGAACTAAAGGCTCAGACAGCTGGCTCTGAGGGCTCTGGTTTCTGATCCATTACTGGAGTGAGCTTGTGGGGAGGGAGAGGGCTCAGAGCTTGATGGTTTCCAGGGGTGGTTGATGGAAGAGGTGGGGAGCTGCAGCCTGCTGCACTGTGCTCTGTACTGGGAAAGCTGAGCTGAGACTTGGGAGCTGTGGCTGTTGCCAAAGCAGCACCCAAAAATAACCTCAAGTGCTCTGCTTTACATGGAGATACATTCACCTTGATAATTTAGGTTTGTCTCTCTGTATTCCTTCTTGGGTGTTTATGGCTATGGAAGTATTTCTATGACTATTTTAGTACTTGAGGAAGAGAAGGCTTTTGATGGATCTATTGCCTCCTGTCTCTTAGTCCATTGACCAGCTACAGATGTGTTTAAGGCGGAAGATACTTCAGCTACACATGCATCCATCCCTCTACCACCTCTTGCCACTAGACAAGTGATGGACCAGAGCAGTTAAAGCAACCTGATGCAAACCCAGTGAGGAGTAGAGCTACCTCTAGCCTCTGCTCACAATACTGGTGCTGGGTTGTTGATGACACCGGTATAACTGGTACATGATAAATGTCATAGGTAGTGTTATGGCATGTGTCTGCTGCTGTTGAGATACCAAAACATGTTCTTTTATGGCATGTTGTGGTCACAGGAAAGAGATGGGGACTAATGGAACATGTGAAAGCAGTGGTGAAATACAGCAGTGCCAGATGCATGTGTGCTTTCTGCAGGCAGCACCATTTAAGCATCAGTGGTGCTCGCTTAGCAGGAAATATTGGAGAGCTGCTGTGATGGAGATGAAAAACCAAATTGCCCCTTATGTTTTTAATCAGTGTTTCATATGGATGCCCTGGTTGTTGTGTGGTATGAGAGGTGAAGGCAGTGGCTTTGTTATGGCCTGTGGGGCAGTTGAAGGTGCTTGCTGGAAAACAGCAGCATCATTGGATTTGCTGCACCGCTGTTGCTCTTCTGCAGATGCTGTTTTTACATCATCCATCTCCTAATCCTGTGTTTAAATAAATGCAAGTTGTCTGAAGTGGATAGATACAGAAGGGGAGATGGGGGGAATATCTGATACTTGTAATGCTCCTGCCGGCCTTTAAGTTATCTACTGCTGCTCATGTAGCTACAAGCCACTGTAAATGAGATCTCAAACCCTTCCTAATGAATTGGGCATTTGCTGTGAAAATTTACTCCCTTCAAGTGGAACGTGAATGATGTGAGATGGTCCATCTGGTTATAAGCACCACATAGGCTTGAGCTGAAGCTTCTGATGGCTTTCTTAGGTCCTTTTGTGAAAAGGCAAATGAGGAGCTGTGATCCATCGATGTAATGGATTACAGTGCTGTGATATGTGTATTAATTCACTTTATAGTGAATTACTCTTGTAATTCCCACTTGGCAAGAGCTGTTCAATGACCTGAGCAGATGATCTAAGCCATGTTGGTGTGATTTATCTGTGTGACTGTAGGCTTTGGAGGAGGCACTTCCATTGCTAATCACCAGAAAGCCAAAGGTCACTGGTCACAGAAACTGCTTGCTTTGCTGAAAACCACTATTAAAGAATGGGTTAATTTGCCTTTTTCTATGCAGTTTTGATTTTTTAATGTTCATAACCACAGTACTGGGTTTTCTTAATGGAAAGAGGCTCTTTCAAGGCTGTTTGATTTAAGGTTGAGCATTAAGGCATTGGATGTTGCATGTTGGATGTGATCAGTGATGCAGAGCTGAATCCCATGAATGGATGTGTCTGATTTATAGGAGTGATGGGCTGAGTGCAGGAAAATCCAATCATTGGATTAAATATCGATTTATGTTCTTCTCAGTTTTCCTCCATTGAAAGCAAAACTGCTCTGTTTCCAGGGCTTTACACATCACTTTAAACATCCTTTACATTCACCTTTGAGCCTTTCATTTCACACAGGGGCTGTGAGATGACCCAGGGTGAATGGTTGTGGAGGGGAAGGTGTTAGAGATACTTGTAGTTGCATGTGTCAGCTGAGCCAGGCAGGAAGTGCATTTGCTGTGCATGGTGCCATCAGACCAGGCTTGGCAAGGAGTGTAACTGGGTCTATCTGGGAGTGTTTTGGTCTCCTATGAGAGGAGCAAGACCTCTCATAGGCTGGGCAGGGGTCCCACGGTAGGCTGGCAAGGGGCAGAGAGGTGTGTTAGCCTCAGAAACTGGGCTTAACCTGCAGGGAACTTGCTTATCATTGAGACCCACATCCTCAGACAGCTCTAGAAAGGTTAGGATGAGCCTGTCACAGGGTGATGCTGAAGACATTGCCTACTTAGATAAGCCTTTAGAAGGTCACCTCTAGGTCCTACCATTGAGGTACAAGCCTGGAAAGCTGGTGTGTTCATGACTGCTTGACCAAAAGGTCTGCCTTATAAACTACACCCTATTCAATAAATACAATTTCAGTCTTAATGGGTTTGGATTGTGTTGTTCTCCAAAGCCATTCTTCAGTATAGTCAGGCATTGACTTGCAGGTATTGTGGTCTCCATAAATCCCTACTTGCTCCGTGTGAAAGATGTTTCTTACTTCATTAGTGCTTGTTTGAAAGATGGGAAATCCCAAGTGCTTGAAACCCCAGGAAATCCATGGTGTTTGATAACTGAGCTGCCTGGTGCAGCCTGACACTGTCAGGGTGAGGATGTTTGACTAATGCTATATCCTTTAGCTTAGTCCTGATGTAGGCAAAATGCCTGTGGGGAGGGAGTCTGCAGAACCCATTAGTTGTGCCTGGGTGAGGATTAGGGGCTCAGACTGGGTGATTAACGTGCCCTGTGATTTATAATGCTTTAGAGGTGTCAAAGGCTTTTACTGCAGAGCATCTGTGAAATGTGTTTCAGGCTATAAATATCCAGCATTGAGCTGGAGCTGGGGAAAATGGGAGAGGCAAGGAAACATGGAAAAAGAGGGAGAAAAGGGGGATCTTGGGCCACGGTCCCTTAGATTTAGCCCTGTGCTTTGTGAACAAGAGCTGGTGGCTCCATAAGGTTTTCTCAGGACTTTTCCCTGGACATAGGGGTACAGCAATGTCCTTCCAGTCTAAAGACAGTGGTGTGACCACTGTTGTAATGTGAACATCTTGAGAGATGCTGGGTGAGAGATGAGACATGGATGGTCAATCAACTAATGGTTTAACCTATAGCCCCATGTGGTAGAGCCTTTCCAGGTTATCCCCATGAGTCCCCTTGTACTGTTTTTGGCTGGGATGGAGTTAATTTTGTGCAGAGTAGCTGGTACAGGGCTATGTGTACAGTTCTGGGTCCTCAACATAAGGAGGACAGGGAGCTGTTGGAACAAGTCCAGAGGAGGCCACAAGGATGATCAGGGACTGGAGCCTCTCCCATATAGAGACAGGGTGAGAAAGTTGGGGCTGTTCAGGCTGGAGAAGGGAAGGTTGCGTGAGACCTCAGAGCAGATTCCAGTGTCTGAAGAGGGCTACAAGGATGCTGATTCTTCATCATTGACTGTAGTGGTGTCATGACAAGTGGTAAGACAAGGGGTGATGGGTTCAAACTGAAACGGGGAGTTCAGGTTGGATATGAGGAAGAAGTTCTTTACTGCGCGGGTGCTGAGGCACTGGAATGGGTTGCCCAGGGAAGTTGTGAATGTTCCATCGCTAGTGGTGTTCAAGGTCCGTCTGGACATAGCCTTGCGTGCCATGGTTTAGTGGGAGATTTCCCAGCCCATGGCAGGGGTTGGAACTGGATGAGCTTAAGGTCCTTTCCAACCCAAACCATTCTATGTTTTGGGTTTGTGACCAAACCAGTGTTAATAGAAAAAGGATGTTTTAGGTGAAGAATTATTACAAAGTACCAAGGTAGAATATTTACTGAATGCCTTCTAAAAATGGGGAGGAATGAGGTTGTTTTCTGCTTGCTTTCCAAAACAAATGTTTTTCCTCTCGCCTGTGTAGTTGGTGTTAGCACTGAAGTTGGATTTTCTCTATTGAATTGTATAAATCCTGTTACAAAAGAGGCAATGGAACCTGTACTCTTGCCAGTGTAAACTTCATTGTTGGTAGCTGTGCTAGCACAGGTGAATTCAGTGCGTTGCTGTTTATTTAGATATTTAGTCTTTTCCCATGTCTAGAGCCATAAGAGCATGAAGTTTGAAGACAGCAAGTGACAGAAGTAAAATATTAACATTGTGAACATTTGTCTTGTCTGTTCTGGTGCCTGAAGCCCTCTAATCTCAACAAACATAGTGAAGAATGGTACACTCATAGAATCCCAGACTGGTTTGGGTTGGAAGGGACCTTAAAGCTCATTCAGTTCCAAATCCCTGCTTCCACTAGAGCAGCTTGCTCCAAGGCCCTGTGTCCAACCTGACCTTCAACACTGCCAGGGATGGGGCAACCACTGCTTCTCTGGGCAGCCCATTCTTTGTGGAAGTTGATCAAGGATGATCATGGTTTGGAAATGACCACCAAAATTAAGTAGACGAGAAGGAAACCTGGCACCAATGGGAGCTAATGATTGAAATGGAGGATAGAGGAAGGAGCAGGATGAGCTTGTGATGATGCTCCTTTGCTAAGTGTATGCAGAGGGAAGTTACTCAAGCAACAGCCTGAGCAGGCGTGGTCTCCTGCCTTCTCCAGCCTGCTTCCTATCACTTAGGACACATCCTCCTTCTCCATTTCACTACTGTTTGGCCCCATCCCAGCTCCCACCCAGCTGTTCCCACCAAAACTGTGAATGGCTGAAAAGCAGCATGTGAGATGTTGATGGAAACTAAAAGGCTGCGTTCCCACAGGGCCCTGCTTGGGGACTGTTGATGAGCTGCGCTTTGCAAGCAGCCTCCTTTGGTGTCCTCTCTATTTTCAGCACTGGGTTAGATATTTATAAGAACAATTTAGGCTTGGCACCACTTTAGTGTTAGTTTTAAGTGGCTGTGAATAGCAGCCTCCAGGGGAGGGGAGATAGGAAGTGAAGGCATCTCTGTGATTAAGAGGTTGAGCTTCCTGCAAAGCCATGATTGGAGCATGGGTGATCCAAGACAGTGGTGTCCTTCAGCTATAGCCCTTCTTGGAGATGTATATTGGTTTCCAGGGGAGAGATGTGTGAGTGGGTTTGAGTGCTCCATGAGGGTGCTGGTACTTTGCCAGCAGAAGAAAAGATGCAGTGATGGAGGGCTCAGTTCTTGCCAGATGTGATGGGTGGGAGACGCTCCTTTGCAGATGATGGGATATATAGGTTTATAGCTGGTCTATAGGTTGCTGCTGTGGGGAGACAGAGCAAGCTTAGGGTGGGAAGGCTCCAGAATACTGATGGGCTGCCCAAAGTTGGGGAGAAGAGCATGCTTTGAGGGATGAAAAGGGAGAATTAGTGGGAGAAGGTGAGGCTTGATGTGGGAGAGATGCTTCCATACCCTTTATCACCTGGGAGAAACCTGCCTAAGTATCTGCTATGCTAAAACAGCTTTATGGAAGCTCTGTGCAACTCTACAAGGGTGCTCAAGTGAGATATTATATTATACACATATATATAAGTATTTGCTGCAGCTGCAGAACGGCACAGATTTGAGCCTGCCTAGTGCTTATTTCTACTGATTCCTCTTCTCAAAGATGTGTGTTGTCCTTCAACCTCATCCCTTTGTTATTGGATTAATGCAGGATTGAGAAAAAGACTTGAGAAGAGTAAATTTTCAGTGAATTACAGTTAAATGAGCAGTTGATTTTAACAGCTGCTGCCATCCTACGTGCTTATGGAAGGGGCGAAATGTCAATGTAATGGGAAGGAGAAGGCCTACAGCAATACCTTCTTCTCTTCCATCTCTTTCATGGAAGTCCTGTCTCTGCTGCTGGTAACTGATTTAGAGGTGCTGTGACAGCTTTGAGCTCCTTGCAGAGCATGGTGGTTTGCATGTGGGAAGGGCCTTTGGCTGAAAATGGCAGGGAAAACCCAAGTCCTTTTGCAGGACTTTAGAACTGTGATTAATGAAGCCATGCAGTAAGCCTTGCTTGGAAATCTTGGGGGAAGCAGCAGGTTTTGGGACCCTTAAGTTCCTATAGGTGTTGGAAATGAGCATCTGAAAAGAGGGCAATGTATTGTACCCATATGAGCGAGCCTGCAATGAGAATTCTCTTCTGCCTGGTTTCTAGCCTGTGAGCATAAACCCAGCTAGCAATGGATGGATATGCACTTATTCATTCCAAACACTATATCCATATAACCACAAGATTTTCCTCCTCTTGTCCAGCACAAGGACTGATCCATCTCTGTGCTCTCTGGCTTAGACCAGAAGTTGCATCCTGGATTTAAGAAATCTCATGATGAAAGGTCTTGCTTTTTTTTCCTTCAAACTCCCTGTTTTTGGCACCTTTTTTTGATGCTTACACTGGAAAATCCTGATGTGCTGCTTTCTTTAGAGCTTGGTTTGTTTTTATTGTTAAACTGAATCTCTTGGCAGTCGAGCATGCAGGCTCTCACAAGGTATTTGTGGGCTGTAGCTCTAAATGAGGCACGTCTTGCCATGTCTGAAGATGATGAGTGGCATCTGAATCCTGCTACAGACGTGGATGTATTAAGGATTAACTTGTAGGTTCTGTTGCTATGTTCTTGAGTGGTCCTCGATGGCCTTGATGCTATTTTGCATGACAGGATAGTCTTATACTATGTTTGACCTGCTGTTTTGGAGTGTGGATTGTGCTATTTTGAATCGCCACATATTCTCTGTGGCCTTGGGAAATACCGCAGGGATGGTTTCAAGTCTTCGGAATCCATCTTTAATTGCACTGATGAACATAATTTGGCTTGAATGGGACCTAACAACTTGCAAAAGTGGATTGCTTGGATCTATTTCTCAGTTTACTGCAGGCAATATTGAGGTTTCTTCATCTCCAAAGCCATCACGTGGCTTTCTGGAAAGTCTGCCTAGAAACCACGTTTAGCTGTAGCACAGTATTAAAGCGGGTGACATGCAGTGGCCTTTCATGTTCAGAAGTCAATCTAGATGACTTAATGGTCCCTTTGGTTTCTAAACCAAACGTTGCATGTGTTTCATTTCACGATGTAAAAAGCTTCTAAATTGAGGGCAGAGGTTACATTGCCAAATACGTTGCAGCTGCTCGTCCTCATTTGGATGGGGAATCTGCTGGAAGTCCTGGAACAGAAAGGCTTGGAATCAGAAATGCAGAATAATATCTTTTAATACAGATATTTGTGTTCATGGTTCTATTCCGGGAGTCAGGCCAAGTTTCTAAGTAGAAGAATTGCACATAGCTCTTGGTCCTGCCCTTCACCCCAACAGCATCACACAACAGGTACAGCCCGAGATTAATTTCCTTGCTGGAGTTTCCAATCCATTTATTAACAGCTCAAAGCACGAGCTGTTTCAGGCACGTGGCTGGGCTTGCATTAAAGGGAGCAGAAGCCATATTTCCCTATGGGGCAATTGCTCTTTGGTGTTTGTAAGTAAATCTCATTGATTTGAGAAAACCACCACGCACTGAAACTCTGCAGCTTTCTTGCAGTGTGTGTATGGGATTGAAGCTGATGGTTGTGGCTGTGCCTTCCTCTTCACCAGGAAAAGGCTGTAGCAGCTCAGCAGGTGTGTTTTGTACTTGTGCTTATTGCAAGCAGTTGTGGCTGCTCCATCCCTTGTTCAAGGCCAGGTTGGACACAGGGGCTTGGAGCAAGCTGTTCTAGTGGAAGGTGTCCCTGCCATGGCAGGGGTTGGAACTGGATGAGCTTTATGGTCCCTTCCACCATAAGCCAGTCTGGGATTCTATGAAGCTGGAAAACTCATAGGAAGGACTTGGGAGCACAAATGGGGTATGGGGATGTTTTGGGAGTTGTTCTTTCAAGCTGCACTTGATGGAGGTTAAGCAAACACCCTGAATGGCTGCCACACCAGCTCTGTCTCCTGACCTGTGCACTTGACTGTATGCTTGTGCACATGTGAAATCTTAATACTAGGCATTACTAACATCAGATCTCAGCTGTAGTTGCTGCAACCTCATTCCCATTGGGCTTTGCTAGCAAAGCAGGATGCCACAGTGCTGTGCAATGCTGTTGGCTGCCTGTTTTCTGAGGTGCCATCTGCAATTCAATTCTCAGCCTGATAAATACATTAGTGAGGTGAGGAGAGGAAACATTGCTGTGTAAATGTGACTAATGATGTTAAATCCTTGGCCTGTAGAAAGGTCCTTCTCATAGTCCTGCAAACACGATTTGAGCTGGTTATACCATGGTGGAGCACAGACAGACCTCTGCCTTGTCTTGCTAATGTGATGTAAAAGCCCAAGAGCCCCATGGATGTCTGTGTTACACCTTTTTTGGTGCTTGGATGTCGCTGCTTGTTGCAGGGGTGTGGATTAGAGGAGCTTTGAAGGTCCTTTCCATCCCAAACCATTCTATGATTGGGTGTCTTGTGATGCACACAAGTTTCCGATGCTTTCAGAAGTGTTGTTGGGGCATGGGTAGAATGAGGCTCTGCACCGTGACCATGTGCACATGGAAGGTTTGGTTTCTGGTAGATATCTCTACAGCATTCAGGTTGGTGGAGAGCAGCATTGAAGGTATGTGGAGATTTGGCCTTCTGGCATCCAGCACAAGACATTTCAGTAACCTGCCAATTTAGAATCATAGAATGGTTTGGGTCAGAAAGGACCTTAAGATCACCCAGTTCCAATTCCCTGCCATGGGCAGGGATGCCTCACACTAGGTCATGTTGCCCAAGGCTCTGTCCAACCTGGCCTTGAACACTGCCTGTATTGTTTTAGAGATGACTTGGCTGCCTGTGGGATCTGGGTGGAGATCCAGAGTACTTCAACACTGAGGTGTTTGACTTGGATTCCTGCAACGCTTATGTCTTTATGAACTGGGAAGCTCTGTGCTGCTGATGTACTGCCCTTATTAGCAAAATCAATGAACAAAGGTGAAAAGTATGAGTGTTCTTCATTGTTGACTGTGAAGTTGATCTACAATTTCTATCTGCCTTTGCTGTCTGAGGTGCTGGAACAGGCTGCCCAGGGGTGTTGTGAATGCACCATCCCTGGCAGTGTTGAAGGCCAGGTTGGACACAGGGGTTTGGAGCAAGCTGCTCCAGTGGAAGGTGTCCCTGCCTATGGCAGGGGTTGGAACTGGATGAGCTTTAAGATCCCTTCCAACCCAAACCATTCAATGAATCTGTCTGGAAAAGGGACCCTGAATTTAGAGGTTTTTGATTACAGATTCAATCTTTTTCTCCAGGTTGTTTCTAGAACTACTGCTGTGTTCCATAGTGTGATTTTTAAGGCTATAAGTGGCAGCTGGAGATGTGCAAAGCTGTGCTTGCATGTGGCTGGAGGTTTTAAGGGGTTTACTTGGTGGCTGGTTCTTGTAGCACATCTCATCCTTGAAAATCAGTCTTTTGCTTTGAGCCATCTCTGCAGTGAGTTGTTAAAGGAGAGGAGCTAATGAACTGGTCTGGACCCATCATTTGTCATGCTCTCTTGATGTGTAGTTTTGAGCCTTTATTTGGCAGTGGGCTTATTTGCAGATGATGTCAGCCAGCACTTGAGAATCAACTGACTTCAGTGCAGTCAAAAGAGGCCCTTTTTCAGGGACAATTATGGAAAAGGAAAAATGAAACAAGTGAAGCCTTGTTCGAGGTCTTCTAAACTTGGAGCATTCCAACTCTTAGAAGTTGAGTCAACTTCCTTGTGTGCTTTGCTGAGGCCAGTTGTGAAGTTGAAGTTTACTTTTGGGTGACAAAACCCAGTTACCATCAAATATATGGCTTGGAAGTTTGCTCATATCACTTTATATGAACCAAAGTTGTGCCCTGCTCTAAGGAGAGTAGCTCTTCCCTCCCTACCCATCAATTGGGTGTCTGAGGTTTCTGTGATAGCCAGCTCTTGACTTGAGGGTGATGTGACTGGAAGATGCCTGGTGACTTTAACCTCACCTTATGCACAAGTCTTCTTTCTGGGCTGAAATTCCAACAGTGATGGAAAACTCCAATGGGACTAAATCAGTTGGATGCTTGGCAAAATGGAGAGGAGATAGACACAGCTTCTTTTCCAATCCATTGCAGGAGGAACCAACACTTCTCTTGGTCCCAGATGTTGGTTTCACCCCATGAGTGCAGTTTCATTCTTGCTAGCTGCTATCTCATCATGCTTTACGTTTTTTAACGTAGCTGTGCTGGTCTTCCTGGAAAAACAAACCACCTCCTGCTTCCTCGAACTCGGAACACGTTGCTGTGCCTTGCTTTAGGGTTTGCTTAGTTTGTAACCACCTAAACCACAGATCTTGAGTAAACCCCACTGCTGCGAGCTGTGCCTTATTGTCTTGGGGCTTTCCTTCCCGAGTAAGCTCAAAACCTGAAATTGAATTGTGTGGGGTGATGTAGCTTTTAGCTGAGTGATATGTGGAAAGGGTATTTCATTGCTTCTCTTCTTGAGGTTGATGTGAATCTGTGTGTGTTTGCGAGAGCTACCGACAATGCACCCAAGTCTGAACAAGCTCTTCTGCTGCAATGCTCTGCAGCCATCAGCGGATCCTGCTGCTTCAGCAGGAAGTGAGTGATGAATGGCAAAACACAAAGTGGAATCTGCCTGGATGCTGCTGTGTTATTCTCCCCAGTGTGTTTTATCTCTGCTTTAAGTATGGCCCTGCTATGGATACAGGGCCTTGAATAAGCTATTGTGTGATGAGCAAATTCCAGCACTTAAATAATTCCCATGATGGCTAATTGAACCTTTGTTTTTCCTAACATTTAACTCTAGAGAGGTAAAAATATTAAATCCTTAAATCCTTCAAGGCAAACTTCTGCTTCCTCTGCACACGGATGCTGGCTTTGGATAACTCAGCTGCTTCTGCACCTTGTGACTGCGTTTGGTTTCCCTTTGGCAGTGCACTTAACCCATTTAAGTCTTTTACAAAGAAAAATAGGTAAATCCCTTCCATATGTCAAGCATTAGAAAAAGGCATGGTTTCCTTGACTTGCACAAAGTGTCCTGTTGTCTGGCAGATACAGAAACAAGTGCACCCTTGTTTCTGGCAAGCCAAGCTCTAACCTCATGCTGGTAGATCTGACATGTCACTATCCGCTGTTTCAGATAGTCTCTGTTCACATTAGCTGGGTATGTGGAGGCTGGGGAGGACCCTGATCTTATTGATTTTCCCCTTAAAAGAGAGGCTTCAGTTTTTCCCTGCTCTAAATCTTTCTATTATAGTCCTTCAGGTCACTGGGTTGCTGCCAAAGGATAGGGGAGAAAGCATTTTGCCTATTAGCCTGCTCAATAGCTTGTTAACAGATGTGTCTTTGCCCTCCGGATCTCATCACATGGGATAAATTGTATTCAATACTGTGTATTGATGGGGCAATGCCTCGTCGAGAAAAGTGCAAGCACATAGGACTTGCCAACTGGGTCAGACAAAAGGTCGTCTTGCTCAGCATCCTGTCTCTGCAAGGGCCCAGCAATGGGTGTTTGGGAAGAGCAAGAGATCATTCTGTTTGTGCTCTGTGCTCCCCTCTCTCTCCTGTTTTCTAGCAAGCCATTGTTGAATGATAAACCCATCATCGCTCCTTGAAGCTGCCTGGGCCCATCAGGAGTGACCTTGTGCCACAGCTCGCTCCCGAAATACTGTGAAACAGAAAATGGCTTGTGACATGAGAAATGAATCTTGAGTCATCTTGAAGGTTTCCTGGGACACTGGAAGCTGGCTTAGGGGTCTTTGAGTGAGGAACTCCTGGAAAACTGGAAGTTGGCTGAATTGGGGTTTTTGTTAGTGGATGGTGTTTCTGCTCATAGGGCTTGCAAGGGGCTGGGGTGCTACTTTCCAGCCTGGTATCTCTTCCTTAATGGCAAGCCATAAAAACAGAGGTGAGGCAGGTGAGGGAGAGTTCAGGCCTCTTCTGCTGGTGAACAGGCTTTCAGAGTAACTGGAAAGGGGCACAAGCATCTGTCACTACCCACTGATCCCTTTAGGGATGCTGTGCAGTGATGAGTACATGGGATGAGCCATGAAACTTGGGCATCTTCCACTTCCTGGTACAGTGGATGGTCAGTTTGGCCAAGAAGAAGACAACTGCAAGACAAGCAGGGCCTTGGGTGGGAAGGAGAAATGGGAGTGGGAGCTTTAAGGGGTTATGAGCAGTGTTCAACAAAAACTGATTAAAGATCAGAATTGAGAACCATTGACCTAAAAAAGCCAAACCAACCAAAGAACCTCCTAACAACCAAAAAAAAACCCCAGAATACAGCAAGAGAGGGGTTGAAGCTTGAGTGCAGGTGATGGGAAATTCACATGGTTAGTTTTCTGTTTGACAGCTATGTGAACTAATAGATCACAAAAGGATGAAGGAGCTATAGGCTGTCACATAGAGCTGAGCATCAGCCTTGGACTGTGTAGTCCTTAACATGACTTTGGTAACCAAGGTGTGAGCAGTTGGCTTAAGGGAGCATGGATTGTGTGGCAGTATATTTGATAGGGGGATGAGTGCTGCTCTGAGGTTTCATTCCCTCCTTCCCTTTGTGGCTCTCTTTTTTGCTCCTTTATAGCGTTTTTAACCATATGGCTGGCTTGAAATTCCAATTCTTTTTCTTGTGCTCATGAGATGGCTCTTCTTTTCTATGTGCTTGCTGTCCTGATGCACTGAGACTTGTAAAACCTCAAGGCAAAGCTTGGGGAAGAGGAAAAGGTGGATGAAGGGCAGGGAAATAAACCAGCAGAGGATGGATGTGACTGTGTGTTCCTATTTTTGACTTTAATTATCTGATATCCATCAACTTGCCTGGAAAGTGAGTGGAAAACCCCTTCCAATTGAATAGATATTGCTTGACCATATCTTCAAACCAATAAACCCCACAATGTTTCCTATTGAGATTGCTTTGGGTGGACACACAGACTGCTTCGGGTAATAAAATGGTATTAAGGTGATCTTTGAGCATGCTCTGTCTGAGGACTGGAGAGTCAGACAAGTGATTGGAGGTGGTCGCAGGGATCTCCTTCAATATATTGTATTTTCACATTAGTTTCAGGGTACGATATTGTTCTGCTGCTCTGAGCCTTCCTGTACTATACAGCTCAGGCAGAGCTTACACAGGAGTAGAAACAGGTTCAGGATCATCACCTCTTGGCTGTTTAATTGCTGGATTTCTGCTATTAGTAGGTTTTAGCTCTGCTCAGGGGCACCACGCTAAAATATCATCTTCATAATTCTTCTAGGGAGCATGCATCTTATTGAGTCTGGACTTGTGGATAAATTGCCTTTTCTTCCAACTTCTTGCTCACATGTGTCTCAGTCTGATCTTTGCATCTTCTTTGCTCAGAAGCATGAACTGAGAACCCAAACTGCAAGTGGCCTCATCTAAATCAGTGCAGCTCACAGCCAGCCTATACCCAAACTGCTCAGGAGTGGGTTGACATTGTGTCCTAAGAGAGATTGTGTAGGTAAAAATGATAATGTTGTTGGTACTGTAATGCATAAATTATGTGAAATAAACCTAAAATGCTTGTTTCATGATGGATTTGCCCGGCTAATTAAGATTATGGGTCTCGATCAGTTCTCCTTTTGACCTGTGTTCTGCACCCATACCCAAAGGATATAATACTCTGCTGTCTGTCCTGAGACTATATAGTCTAGTTAGTCTTAAGGTCCTTTTCAACCCTAACTGTTCTATGATTCTATGATTTCTCCCATGTTTTATAAGTATAGGGGAAGGCTGCTGCTGCATCCATCTTGGTTCCTTAGGGATGCCACAACAGGTCTGGTGTAAAACAGTTGTCTTGAGGGGAAAGTGTCATGAGACAGCGGGAGAGATTGACTCTAGGGCATGACCAATGCAGAGGCACCAAGAGCTTCTGAGTATTTATAGGTCTGTTTTCAATGGAAATGCTGGTTAATAGCAGCAACAGCTTGGATTGTGCAAGAGAATTTTGTAGCTGAATGGCTCCCAAGAGGCTGATAGCATAAACACATTTAGAAGCGGAGAGATGTGTCTGCTGGCCTGGGTCATCTTTGTAATGATTGGCATGAAAAACATCACAGGGCAGCATCAAACCTGTGATGTGGGGAGCTTGACTCCTCCAAGAGTGGCCAGCACTTTTCTTCCTTGCAGTAAAAGTTCCTCCCAGAATCACAGTTATTGGTTATTCAACTTTTTCCTTTTTAATCTCCGTTTCTGATTCTGGAATCCAACTCTTGGTCTCAGCAGTATCCCTTTAAAACATCCAGCCAACCTGGGAAATGGTAATTACTTTTTTGTTCCCCATCTTCTTTGGCTGGAAGAGGGCTTTGCTCTGTAATTCAGTGTGTATTCTCACTGGGTTTAATTTCATCAGTTCCTCACTGGGAGAATGTCACTGTTTCCATAATAACTCACAGTGTTTATGGGCAGCAGATAAAGCTGTGAAAGGTTTTTTGTGCATATGTACGAGCCTTCAAGCAGAGATCTCGGAGGAATTTTATATCTTCAGTTATTGAAGTTAGAGCCAGAGGAAAAAGTTATCCATTTGGCATCCCACTTGCAGCACTGTGTGAAGTTCTTGGGTACTCAATGTAAGAAGCACATGGAGCTGTTGGAGCAAGTCCAGTGGAGGCCATGAGGATGAGCAGGGGCTGGAGCAGCGCCTGTATGGAGCCAGGCTGAGAACATTGGGGTTGTTGAGCCTGGAGAAGAGAAGGCTGCGTTGAGACCTCAGAGCAGCTTCCAGTGTCTGAAGGGGGCTACAAGGATGATGCAGAGGTACTCTTCATCAGGGACTGTAGTGATAGGACAAGGGGTGAAGAAGTTCTTTATTGTGAGGGTGCTGAGGCTCTGGCACAGAGTGCCCAGAGAAGCTGTGGCTGCCCCATCCCTGCAGTGTTGAAGGCCAGGTTGGCCACAGGGGCTTGGAGCAAGCTGCTCTAGTGGAAGGTGTCCTTGCCTGTGACAGAGGCTGGAACTGGATGAGCTTTAAGG
>JASSUY010008008.1:0-66875 GCA_032466535.1 Forpus xanthops | reverse complement strand
GAAATTCTTTACTGTAAGGGTGGTGAGGCACTGGAATGGGTTGCCCAGGGAAGTTGTGAATGCTCCATCACTGGCTGCTTTCAAGGCCAGGTTGAACATAGCCTTGGATGGCATGGTGTAGTGGAAGGTGTCCCTGCCCATGTCAGGGGGGCTGGAAATAGATGGTCTTAAGGTCCTTTCCAACCTTGACTATTCTGTGATTCAAAAATACAGAATGAATAGAGTTCTAATTGGTGTATTTACCTATTTTTAAAAAGTTCAAAATGGGTGCAATTACAAATCTTGATTCCCTACTATCCACGGCATAATACCTGTACAATATTCAGCACAAAATACATGTACAAATAACTAGGGATATGTTTGCAAGCATGGGATTCTTGAAGAAAATATTTTAACATATTATTAGTAGCATACAGTCTGTGAAATAGAGATGGAAAATGTCTTTGTTGTGAGACCAACTGAATTATAAGTTTTAGGTGGAAAAAAGTTCATGTTATTCGCAAGATAGATTTTCACTGTACAAAAATTAGATTCATTGAAATGTATAAGATCTCAATTTACACCTGGTTGATAGGAAGCACTGTTATTTCCGCATACACTCTCACACAACTGCTGTTGAAGTGTGAATGGGCAAGTCTTCCAGTTCATGGGCAGTCATTAGTAATACATATTTAACTAGGGTTGAATATTTGGGGATTTCCTTATTCCCAGAAAGAAATATAAACTCTGGTTCATTCATTACTGGAGAAATGTGTAATTTTAATACTCAGATCAAGCAATAGATCTGCTATAAACCTCCAGAAGATATTCTAGCCAAGAAAACACTCAGTAACCACAAGACATCTTGCTAGCTTTCATCAAGTGCTGAGAGGGAGAGCAAGTACTTTCTCCCCATTGTAGATGCTGGAGCACTATTTTCCCCTCTGCTTCCTGTTCCAGACATGCTATGTGGAAGCCTAAAACACTGTGTTTTATTTGCAACTTCCTATAATCTGAAGCTTAAGAAACAGCGATAAGGACGTTATCAAAGATGCACCTGAAATTTACACCTTCATGTGTAGTTCCAGCAAGATCAGGGTAATAATTTGTGTAAGAAACTGGTGTTGTATGGCTGTTGCCACTCGGAAGTGAACAGTTGTATCTGTATTTATTTTCATGGGTGTTCTGAGCTGCCTTAGAGCATGCACCTCAAGTGATGTATGTGCAAATCTTCTCTCGTATGTGGAAACACAGTGTCTTTAAATTGTAAGCATATAAGTTAAAAAGTCAAACCAAATCAATGCTGGGCATCCTAGATGGTATGTACTTTTCGCTGAAAATTACCTTCTTTAAGGCCTTGGAAAAAATCAGAGGCTTTGTGAAAGCAAACTAATAAAGAGGTTTCCATAACATTTCCCATTTTAAAAAAATTTACTCAAACCTTCATTACTCTTCTTGTTAAGTACAGTAAATGGATATGGTATCTGCCCTTTCCGTGAGAAAGACTCAAAGAAGTGGTGGACTGCATTTTGAAAAGCAGTCTGTAATTTCATGTGGCTGCCTAATAAAGGTCGTGAGACCCTGTAGCTCTGAGGGATATCAGTCAGAGTTGTAAACCCATATTGTCTTCAGGAATTGGATGCTAGTTCTGACCAATGTCCTGAATTCAAATGTACTGCTGAAAATGTTGATAAATTTCCACCCCAAATCATTCAAAGAGACCAGTTACAGCATTTTGAATCCCAGAATTTTCTCTTTCAAATAAAAAAGGTGTGTGTGCCATGTTTAACCCTTCCAGGAGAAATCTATCTAAAATTGTACTTTTGTAACCTCCAGAAAATTTTAGCCCTTTGCAGTCAGTTCATGTTTCAAACCTTGTGCCAAATACTTGAATGCCTTGAGGCAGAGAAGACTCAGAGGGAACACATAAAATTATATAGGAAAGGCACCAATTCACTCTTGCTGAGCAGTAATTTGGTTTGGTTTAGTAACCTGTGTAGTGGTTAACTAAAATGATGAACTTTAAGGAAACTGTAAAGAATGTGATTATTGATATCTGCTGTAGGTGACCTTTATGTGCTGAAAAGATCATGAGGTAGTCAAGACAAAAAAATTACAACCTCTTTTTCTTCTTCCCTCTAATGGTCTGAAATTGAAAAATTGGATCTATTGAACCCCAGTTAAAGTTAGGACAGCCAAATAAAACAAGGCTACAATCTGCCACTTGCAGTTTTCCAAGTATGTTATTTATGTACCTTAGGGACTAAATGCTCCTTCTCTAGGGGATCGTGATCACCACCCCCATCTGAACATACATCACTTCAGGTTATTTCCATCCATTCACTGCCTCTCCATTAATTTTCCCCTCTGTGGTAAAGAAACACATTCCAGTATTTCAAAGGGATAGATAAACACAGATGCAGGTCATCCAAAGGGTTTTTTTTTCTGATTCTTTTCTCAGTGCTCTGGTAAGGACTGTGTGCCTTGCTTCCTTCCCTCCCCCTAAGTATCTTGCTGGCTGCTCTTTGCAGTTTACATTAATGTAATCTAAACTGTCAGCATTATCAGATTTATACTGGTATCAGTCTGCTTGCAGAATATGGTGAATGCTTTAACATCACAGTTCCTGGCATTACATCAACATAGTGCAGGTAACATTTAAACCATTAGCTACGCAGATGATCTTTTAACTTTCCTTAGGAGCATGTCCCACAGTTGTACAGAGTCAGCATGAGTATTACTATAGCATTCTGAGGGTGGCATTTTAAGAGTCACCCGTCATCTTGATAAGGGACCAAAAATGCAGTTGCATGCCACTGGGTATGTCCCATAGCACAAACATCTCCTGGGTGTGCTAGATGCTGGGAAATGCTGCTAGGGCCCCAGACCTGAGCCAGAAAAGCATTGCTTTCCTTGGTGTAAATAATCTCCAACAATTCCCCAGTAATCACATCACTTGAATTATTTTTTCCACATTTCCCTTCAGAAAGGGACCCTCTCTGCTCCTGTCCTATCTTACTCTTTTAATTTTAATAAACATGTTTTCCAGAAGTACACTGGACATCTTGACAGGTGCATGGAATATGCTATTGCCTTATATTTCTTTTTTTTTTTAATTAGAAAAGTTAGTAATTTTTTTTGTATTTCTTAAAAAATCAGTTTTGTGCCTTGTACACTATTTACAGCATTTTCAAAAGGGTGTGTTTCCTAGTTCTAGTAGGAGTGTATGGACTGTCTGATCTCAGCTGCTGCATGTATTTGCTACGTAGCCTTGATTTGGCCTAAGAGGAAGGTTTTGTGCTTTGTAGAACAGATTTATTCTGTGTTATGACTGAAAAACTGAGCTGTCACCAGCAGTGTTCAACACAGACTTTCAAATGCTTTTTGAAGTATTTGGGGGTCTGACAGCTATGTATCTGAAAACAAGCTAAGGGAAAGTTGTTTATAGGAAAGGACAGGCTTGGTGTGCTCAACTAACTACTGCTTTGCTGGAGAACTTGCTGTAATGTTCTGTATTCTTCAGAGTTCAGTTAACAACTGACGAGTTCATGTATGAGTAAAGTGGACAATTTTCAGCAGGATGGTATGAAATCTTGACAGCTGCAAATAGTATGAAGTATTATGCGCAGATATGGCAATATGAGATAATAGAGGAGATCACTGAGACATCCTTGAAATTATAAGTTAACTTCTCAGCGGGAGGGAAGTTGTTGCTTCCAGTTATCCAGTTACTGGATAGTGTGTGAATGACTGTGAATGAAGTCCTAATCCAGTGTCCACTGAGGTCAGTTATATGTTTCCAGTTGCTTCATCAGTAGTCTCCAGTGGAAATGGATCAAACCTCTGTAAGATAGGAGAGGGCAAAATGCCAAATGAAAGGAAAAAGTCAGTTTAGGGCTTCATATTTAAAATGTTTCAATCATTTTAAAAAGCTTTCAGAAAATTATTTTGAAGTCTGTTTTGCCCCTTGTAACACACTGAATATTGCTTCGTGCAGGATCTCAGTGAAGACAGCTCCCTTCTTGCTTTCAGTCAGCTACTGCAGCCACTACTGTACCACACTGTGAGTGTCCCAAACTAGACATGCATGACATGTCAGATAGCTAGCTTCTCTAAACTATCCCAGCCATGTTCATACAGTATAGAGTCCTTCCAGGACAGATATTCTATCCAGTGGTCCTATCAAGGCCTTTTTAGGATTCATACCACTATGATAAAAAGGGCTCTGCTTAGCTGTTGCCATAACAGATTTGGTACCTCATAGCTAATGACTGAGAAGAGTTCATTTTGCTGGGCTTTTTTGGTATTGGAGAGGGAGCGGAACTGGAAGAGAAAGTCAACTTAAGAGCCATACTCAAAATAAGACTGGTCAGAAAATGAGACAAGAATTTTAAGTGCTGCATACTTTATTCCTAGCAAGTCATGCAAGCCTCCTGCATTGTTAAAACATCATTACTTTCCTTATTCCCTCAGATTTTAGGTACATGTTTTTGCTGTCAACATGAATAATGTTTCATGACTCACTGGTTTATGAAGACAGGCTGAGAAAGTTGGGTCTGTTCAGCCTGGAGAAGAGAAGGCTACGTGAAGACCTCATAGCAGCCTTCCAGTATGTGAAGGGGGCCTATAGGGATGGTGGGGAGGGACTCTTCATGAGGGACTGTAGTGATAGGACAAGGGGTAATGGGTTCAAACTTAAACAGGGAAGTTTAGATTGGATCTGAGGAAGAAATTCTTTCCTGTAAGGGTGATGAGGCACTGGAATGTGTTGCCCATGGAAGTTGTGAAAGCTCCATCTCTGGCAGTGTTCAAGTCTGGCTTGTACATAGCCTTGGGTGGCATGGTTTAGTGGGAGGTGTCCCTGCCTATGTCAGGGGAATTGGAACTAGATGATCTTAGGGTCCTTTCCAACCCTAACTATTCTATGATTCTGTGTATGTTTAGAAAATTCCCTAAACATTTTACATGTGTAACTTTGTTGCCTGCATTACCTTAAATTATGAAAAATGGTTACTCAGCATAGAAATTCTGAAACTGAGTACTCATTAGGTAATCAGATGGGAGACACCTCAATCCAGACACCTGGAGTGTTGCTCAAGGCTTTGCACCTCTATGCATCTGCTAGTAGGGTAAGAAACAGGGATAATTTGGAGAAGAGAGGAGGATGCCTTGATGGAAGACCTCATGCCTTATCCTTGAGGGAAGTAGTTTTTCAGTCAGCTGCACATGGATGCTTACCATTTGGCACAGGAAAGATAGAGGGATAGAAGAGCTGTCCTCAGGGGTGGAGAGAGAACAGTAGGCATGGCTGAAGTGAGGTCCTGTCTTGGAAGGCAGCGGAGGCATGTTTTTGTATGAACCCCTGTGTTGGGCTTTACAGATTGGGATGGGGTTGGACTGAGTGTGCAAGGCTGCTGGGTCTCATGAGGACACCAAATCCTCAGTCCCAACTCTCATAGCCTGTGAGCAGTGTTCAGTGCTGTGTTCAGACTCAATATCCTATGCTTTATATTGGGGAGGATAGTGGTGTTAGAGTTACAGTAGAGTTACAGTTAGGGAAAGGAAGAATTAAAGGAAAATTGAAAGAACCTAAATACTGTTGTGTCCTGTGTGATCTGCTGTTGATAGTGCACTTAGACAACATTTTCATTTACGTATTCAGGTCATGTATTTTCTTGTGGGCACTAGTCACTTTACTGTTTTTACTGTAATGGTTATTTCTGATTTATGTTTAGGGAATGAAAGTAGCCCAGAGTGGTTTTGTACCACCTGTGTAATTTAGAGTTCACATGAGAGTTGGTATCCCTACAGGATGATGAGTTATGATTTATTTCAGTGAAAACTTTGTTCATGAAGTATGCCAAAGGCAATGGTTTGAATTCAGAGATTATGAATGTCAAATATTATGGGTTTCTCTTTCTAATTTCTACATTCGCAAGATTATCAGTGAGGTGGCATCTTCTTTACCATGGCTTGAGTATGAAGCAACATGCAACACTTCAGCTCCATTTCTCCAACATTTTTGACTTTAAAACCTGTCAGCAATATATTAAGACTTTTCAGGGGGACACTGCCAAAACAAAAACCATCTTGAAGTTGATTTTTGCAGTAGATCTGTATCAAACTGACTGTCTTAATGGGAGTTTGCAGTCCTGAAAATCAATCCATAGAGTAGGCTGCTTTGGGGAAGGCTCTGATTATAGTTGGCAATGAGTCTTCTGGGAGAGTAACTTTCTGAGAAAGAACCCTTATCCAATATCCCTGGAAGACATGCTAGGTGGCAGAAGGTGGAAGGGTAATTGCAGACTGTATCATTTGCATGCTTCATGTCATGCATCTTCCTCCAAAATACACTTCTCTCCCCACGTCTGTGGTCTGTTATACAATTATTTTTGTAAAGTGAAAGATTCTGGTAAAGTGACTAAGGTCTTTCTGAATACTATGAATCCTAAATTTAAAAGTTTCTATTTCTAGAAAAGATGCAGTTTTAAAAGAAAAAAAAAAAAACCAAAACACTAAAAGAGTGATTTTTACTTCGTTCATTTTCATCTTTACTTACAAAATATCTCTATAACATTGAGAAACCTTATTTTAAAATGCTTTTCTGTAATGTTTTATTTAACTTCATTCCACAAAGAATACTTGGTTGTCTCATAGTGAAGCATGTTTTACGGTTTCCCCTGTCTGTAGTTTTGGAACGAAAATTATCTGGGTGAAAGGTTGCCTGCATAGATGCCACTGAGAGTGAATGGTAACATAACCTCTAGGGCATGGCAGTGCTACCACCCATGTTCGTTCACTCAGCTCTAGACCTTTTCTGAACCTTGATTTATGGAGATAACCCGTCACCTAGTAGAGTAGTGTTGCAGTCAGTGAGATGGCAAAATAAAGAAGTTCTGCTTCGGAAGCAGAAGAAATATCTCCATATGCAACCTGTTTATCCAGCCAGCAGCACAAAATGTTTCCAAGATGCACATGTATTTCATACCTGTGACTACTGGCCTTCTTGATCATGACTTTCAGAGCAAGGTTTGCATTCCTCTGAATGTTAATGTTTTAATCCTCATTTTTCCTAACATTATCTATTTTATTATTTAGTTAGTAATGTTTCACTGCACTTCACCTTTACAAGAAACCCAAACCAGCCCCCCTTAAAACATCAAACCCAGTAAATCAACCCAAAAGATGGTTTATGTACTGCTTGTGGCTGTTTTTTCTGTGTGTCACATTCTCCTGATGGACAGGGAAACAAACTCTCTTCTTCTGCTCTGGAAAGCTTTATGATTAAAAGTTTCTGTGGAGAGAAAAAAAGAGTATCTGGAAGTGACTTATCCTCATAAATGATAGATTTGAACTGAACCTGGGTAAAGATTAGATTTCTGATAATTTATACAAAACAAACTTACAGACTCCGTTATATGAATATGATAACAGGCATCACCTAGAAGAATAATGTCAAAAAACAAATCTATAATGTTTGAGCTACTGTGGGTTATGAACAACCTTTGATGTAACAGTAGGGCTTCTCCAGTTCAGATTCTGCTCTGGTAATAGAAAAAACATGTCTATTCTGTGAACAGTAAGATTTTTGAGGATATCAATTTTCTGCAAGTATAAACTTATACTTTAAATATATATATTTAGTATATGTACCATGTTATATACTTATTTAAGTATATAAATATTCTTTTCCTTGGCAGAATAGTGGTGAGAACTGACCCTAGTTATGCAAGGGATTTCAGAGCAATTCTGTGCTGAAGATACAATATGAGTAGGACAATGAGCAAGGTAGTATATTATTATTATCTAGTTTCCAAGCAAACAGGCTGTAAGCATTTGAACTAAGTCTAGACATAATTAGAGCCTGATTACATCTGCTGCATGACATAAACCCAAAGCTACTGGCTTACATAAATAGAAATTATTTAGTTTAATAAAGGTATGAAAGAAGTATAAGCATACCTCAGACAAATTAGTTTCTGTCAGAAGCATGGCAGTTGTAGGTTTTGATTCTTTAGAAATAACCTATTTATGAACACTAGGCAGCAATACAAGGGCATTTCTTTTTTCACTCTGGGAGGCAGTATTTAAATATCACCTTACAACTGAACAATGAGAATTGAATAAAATGAGAAATATTATTTACTACTCCACGGGGTTCTCTCCCTCCTTAAGTCTGAATTAGTTGAAGATGTGTTGTTTTTCTTATTTGCAAAGTGTCAACATTTCCACAATGCATAAATCTTTTCCCGCCTTGGAAAGAAGCAGTTCCCGATTCATCTGCGTTTGTCTGAGAGCTTGGTATGCCTACACGTGGCAAAGTATTCACATAAGCATGATCTGTGGTTTGGCTCTGAGCAGAGATTGTAAGGGAAAATATGATACAGGCATATATAAATAGATTAGGCATTTAGGATTCATCACAAGTCATTGCCAGATCTAATCTAGATCTCTGGTCAAGCTATACCTGTTTTCTCTTTTAACACAGACAAATTCAGTGATATTTTGGGGGAAAATACTACAGAGTTGAAAATTAACACTTCCATAGGAATTAAAGATTATTCTTCTGAAATTATCGTATGCATTCAAGTTTTCCATCTGAGGTTTTCAAAGCTATGCCAGTTCACACTAACTGTCTTTCCCTTTGTTTAAATCAATACCAGATAAGAAATTAACAGGGAAAAGTATTGCCACTAGGTCTCTGTGTACGGTCCTCATGCAAAAATGGAAGGAAATGGTTTTAGAACAGAGCAATGCCTTTTATAGGCCCATGTTTCTGGGAGTGCAACTCAAAACGTCTTAAATGGACGACTGATCTGTCTTTCAAAAAGTTGACTTCCAGACTTAGACTGTGCCCTACTACAGACACTACTGTATCCCCAGATTTTGACATAGTAAAAATATCTGCTAGGGAAACTTCTGCAAAGCATAAAAGCTTTTTCTTTCTATCCCAGAAAAACTAAGTTTCTGATTAGTGCTTTTAATGAGAGCTTACTCCTGGAATGGGGAAAATCTTGGTGTGCACTGTGCAAATATAGCCATTAGAAGAAATGTATGTTGTAGCCATCCTTGATAGATAATCAGAGAGAAAACTTGGAACTTATCAAGCTCGCTGAATTAATTGTATTTTAATAAATAAAGAAGCAGCAAAAAATTTTATTTAGAGAGCAAAAGGTTTTGAAATACACAGTAGACTTTAATGCAGTGGATGAATTTTGGCTATGTTGTTCAAGATATATCACTCCATCACATTTCTGTGGCAGTGTAGTATGTCATGACAGTAAACTTAGCCTAGGTTAGATACGACTGTGTGGAACAGTCTGAGCTCAAGGCTGTCGCCTGCTGAGGTCATGAATTGTTTTATTCTTGCAGTGCTGATCCTTTGTTTTGCCTGGTTGCTTTCGGTCATACTTAAGACTTCTATTTACAGGTTTTATTTTTATTTGTTTTCAGTGTTTATAGTTGGTCATTTGAGTGTCCTTTGGTGTTCACTAAAGAATTTTTTTAATCATAATTGCAGATTTCTGAGCAGAAATTACAAGTTTTCAAGAAAAATCTTCAAGCTGCTTTAAAAATCCCCTACTTTTGCTTTAACATTTCTGCACTGTGTCACCAGATAGATATACAAAAAGCAACCTATCATTGCATCATTTTATATAGCCAACAGATAGCCCTACAGGGTATTGAAAGTCTGTAATTACTTTGGAAATTACTTTATTACAGTTTCTAGAAAAAAAGGTATTTCTTTTTCCTGCACATTTTGTCCACTGTTTTACTTATTAGTTGCAGGCTAGCTCATGTTTCTGAGGCTGACAGTGGTGGATTAAAATGAAACAGGAATCTTAGCTACAGCACACATATTAGGAAGGATCCAGTCCTAAGTCAGATCCCCACACAGGAAGAGATGACCTTCAGGGGACTTGGCAAAAGGGGCCATTGTGTGGATCCTGCACAAAGGACTGTCAAACCCACGGAAGTCAACTGATGTCAACAGGGTAAACCACATTTCATAACAGGTTCAGTGTTCAGGCAAATTTAGATAGTAGTATCTGAAAAATAATAATGATCACAACACAGTAGGACATAAGAAACCAGGAGGTTGCTGGATTGCATTGATAACTCCCTCCTCCAGATAACAGAAGACCCAATAAGAAGAGGTGCTCTGCTGGACCTCATGCTCACCAACAAGGAAAGGCTTGTTGGGGATGTGAAGATCAAAGGCAACCTTGGCTGCAGTGACCATGAGATGGTGGAATTTAGGATCCTGAGGGCAGTGAGGCTGGTGAAAAGCCAACTCACAACCCCAGACTTAAGAGCTTTGGCTCTTCAGAGGTCTGCTTGGAAGAATTCCTGTGAGGAAGTGGATAGCTAAGAAAGCTTGTTTATGTTCAAGGATTGACTCCTGCAAGCTCAAGAGAGTTCCATCCCAGTGGGTAAGAAATCAGTCAAAAATGCCAGGAGGGTCTTGTGGATAAACAAGAAGCTCCTGGCCAAATTCAAACACAAAGAGGAGCATACAGAGGGTGGAAGCAAGGATGGGTAACCTGGGACAAATAAAGAAATATTGTCTGAGCATCTAGGGATGAAGCTGGGAAAGGTAAAGCCCAAATGGAATTGAATCTATCCAGGGATGCCAGAGATGACAAAAAGGGCTTCTAGAAGTGCATAAGTGACAGAACAATGACTAGAGAAAATGTAGGCCCCTTTGCTTAATGTGATGGGGGAACCTTGTCACACAAGACATGGAAAAGGCTGAGGTATTGAATGTCCTCTTTTCTTCTGTCTTCTGTAAGACCAGCCTTCAGGAATCCCAGTTCCCAGAAACCAGGAGGAAAGGCTGGAACAAGGAAAATGTGCCCTTGGTTGAAAAGGATCAGGTCACAGAATACTTAAGCAAACTGACATACATAAGTCCATGAACCCTGACTGGATGAACTCATGAGTGCTGAGAGAACTGGCAGATCTCATTGTGAGAAGGCTCTTGATCGTCTTTGATTGATCATATTGACTGGGAGAAGTGCCTGAAGACTAGAGGAGAACAAATGTCACTCCTGTCTTCAAAAAGGTCAAGAAGAAAGACCCAGGGAATTACAGGCCAGCCAGCTTCACCTTGATCCCTGGGAAGGTAATGAAGCAGCTAATCCTGGAAACCATTTTCAAGCACATGAACAATGAGAAAATCACCAGGATTAGTCAGCATGGCTTCACTAAGAAGAAGTCATGCTTGATCAACTTGATAAACTTGTAAAATGAAACAACTGGCCTGGTAGATGAGAAGAGAGCAGTGAATATTGTTTATCTGGTCTTCAGTATGGCCTTTGGCACTGTATCCTATAAGGTTTTTATAGAATGCTGTTGATACATGAGCTGAGCAAGCAGGCAGTTAGGTAGGTTGAAAACTGACTGAGTGGCCAGGCCCAGAAAGTGGTGATAAGTGGTATGAAGTCTTTGCTGGACAATCTCTGTTATGTCTATGTCTCTTGTGCTAGGCAAAGCACACTAGTGCTGATTAGAGAGGATGAATAACCTCCTTTACCTGCTGCCAACACTACTTCTTTAACACAGCCCAAGATACCATTAGCCTTCCTTGCTACAAGGGCACAGGCTGGCTCATGTTCAACTTTGCATCTACCAGCACCCCAGGTCCTCTTCTGCAAAGCTGCCTTCCAGATGAATGGCCCCCAGCATATACTGACGCATGGGCTGTTTGTCCCTAAGTTCAGCACTTTGCACTTTCCCTATTGAACTCCCTAACGTTCCTGTCCACCCATTGCTGTCAAGGTCCCTCTGGATGGCAGCATGACCTCTGGAGCATCAGCCACTTCTTACAGCTCCCAGATTTCTGTCATTGTGTAAACCTGCTAAGGTTACACTCCTCCCCATCATCCAGATCATTAATGAAGATGCTGAACAGGGTTAGAGCCAGCATTGGTCCCTGAGGTACACTGCTAGTCCCTGGTCTCTGACTAGACTTTGTGCCACAGATCACAACTTGCTGGGCCCAGCCATTCAGTTAGTTTTCAATATACCTCACTGATCAATCCAGGCCATACGTCATCTAGTTGGCTATGAGGATCTTATGAGGGACAGTGTCAAAGGCCTTAGTAAAGTCCAGGTAGGCAATAACTACAGCTTTCCCCTTGTCTTTATGCTTTATACTCTGCTTCTAATTCTCTTTGCAACGCCCTCCCTATGGTTACCGGAGTGATAAAGTGTACCTGTATACAGAGGTTACAGAAAAGTGACCTTGCTAAAGAGACGATTAATTCCACTACAGCCTTTGGCTTTGACATGTAAGAGCAGGGACAATATTATCGTTAATTCCTGGGAGGACACCAGTAGGGATTCAGCTTGCTAACGTGCTGCCCTGCAAGTGTGCCTTGTTGCCCTGCCACCTAGTGGCAGTATGTTGCTGTACAGCAATAATTAAGTCCGTTTATGACGTTAGCTTTATTATGATTCTTACACTTCTATGAGGTGTTTTGATTTTCTTTTCTATGTGTTAAACCAATTTGTACTAATAGAAGGTCAAGCATCAATCAATGTTAAGAGTCTTAATGAAAAATCCTATATGTAATGAGAACCCTGAACAAATAGGGGGATCATGACTACTGAATAACTATATTTTATTAGCAGCATATTAAATACTTCAAAATACCAATACTTGAGCAAACTCAAAATACAGAGGTGTGGAAGGAAACAGAAGTCGTGTTTTCATAATAAGTTACTTAAGTCTGTTATTTTTATCTCCTAAATGACATAAATGCTCCTGCTTAAAGAAGAAATTAAATTACACCCTCCCCCCAGAAAACAAAACAAAACAAAACTCAACAAACAAACAAACAAAAAACCTCCCAAACAACAAATAATGGTGGTTGCTCCAATCACTCATGTGTACGCTGTACCCTGGAATATACTCATACCCTCCCACTCACCTGTCATATCTTCCTAGAAAGCGTGATGGTTAATGATACAATGTGCAGTGAAATTATTTCTTCCATAACAATTGAAGGGATGCATTCCTCCCATATGAAGACAGGCTGAGAAAATTGGTGCTGTTCAGCCTGGAGAAGAGAGGGCTGCGAGGAGACCTCATAGCAGCCTTCCAGTATCTGAAGGGGGCCTATAGGGATGGTAGGGAGGGACTTTTCATTAGGGACTGTAGTGAGAGGACAAGGGGTAATGGGTGAAAACTTGGACCTGAGGAAGAAACTCTTTACTGTAAGGGTGGGGAGGCACTGGAATGGGTTGCCCAGGGAAGTTGTGAATGCTCCATCACTGGTGGTGTTCAAATCCAGGTTGGACATAGTCTTGAGTGGCATGGTTTAGTTGGAGGTGTCCCTGCCCATGGGAAGGGGGTTGGAGCTGGATGAGCTTAGGGTCCTTTCCAACAAAAACTATTCTATGATTCTATTATTCATAGGCTAAAGAAGTATTCATAGTTAGAGTTTATAGGTACAGAGTCCATGGTTTGAACGACAGAAAACTGGATAAGATGCTGACTTTTCAGGGGGGTGGTGTGGAGCAGCTCACTCTTCTGAAAGATCCCAGCCACTTCATCTGGAAACTGAACATCTGAGTGTCATTGACTGTCGTGGTTGACCCTGACTTACCTGAAGAAGAGGATGATTATGAAAATGCACTATTTAGACAGAGATAGCAAAAGCAGTTACAGTGGAAGACTTTCACTGGGCGTCTCTATGGGCAGAAATCACAAAGTGAGAGGCTGCAGCTTTGAATAGCAGAACGTAGGACTGACACTGATGGTATGAGCCTGATGATCCATTTGCTTTGTGAATGGCCATGCCAGACTGATTTCACAACTCAAGAGACACTTTCTATGTAACTCAGATTAACTTGAAGGAGAGTGGTGGTCTGAAATAAATGCTGATGTGTAACAGTGGTATGTAATACAAAAGCTTCTCTTCAGCATCACATTTATATGGTGATGCTATGTATCTGCTTAGTGTGAAGTTTTTCACAATGTACATTATATGCATTCTGAGCAATGGGGATTTTGGCACTGAATTCTGTGTAATCAGCATTGTCTGCTATACACAGACATAGGCCCTGGCTTTGTCACTGCAGTGTTGCATGGTGCTCACTGAGACTTTTTGCACAGTCTATTTCACAATCTACTTGCATGTTATACGTTTGGGGACAAGAGCAGCATACTTTCCAAATATGAAGGAAACCTGTACAAATAAAAATTTGTATGTTGAAAGATTGAAACTATCTCAGCATGCATTGAAATTCATTGAAATGAAGTTTCCTGTTTATACATAAACATTCTTCAGGTAAAGAGAGAAGATATTATAGTAAAGCCTTTACATATAAAGCCTATCAGAAGGCCTAAGTAGAACATTAGCTGTCTTTTTCCAGGATAGTTCTCCAAAAAAAGCACATATATAGGGTGAACCAGTGGAAGGCAGAGTATCTGATTGTGCCTCCAAAAGGTATTTATATTTACTGGTGAGAGTTGTATATGTACTGTCTAGGAACATACACAGAACTGTTTTTATGTTCATCATAGTCATGCCAAGGTGGGGATATATTCATCTTCCTAGTTTGGAGTGTGACACATAGGTAATAAATAGTTCCTCTTACAGATTTTGCCATTTTTCACAGATGTTCACTTTTCTATTAACTGCATGTTTCATTATAGTAGCAATACCATAAGGATTTTTTTTTTTTTAGGGCAGCAGGAGGAAAAGCAGTATGCTTTTATAAATCCATCTACTATAATTAGTGGTTACAAACACAAAATTCCATAGTAATGATATTGTTATAGTGTAAAATTGGCAGTGGCCTTCTACATATTTATATGATCTGGGGTTTCCTCTGTAACCCTGGAACAGGATTTCTTGGATGTGTAATAGACCGGGGGACAATTACAGCACCTTTGTAAACTTTTGACTCCTAAGCTGCTTACAATGCTTTCAACATAATTCTAAGTTATCATCATTTTGCCTCGCGTAGTTGTAGTAACAGGACATTAACAAAAGCTGCTGCTAGTGAGCAGGGGTTTATATACGTACTGTACTGAAAAGTCTGACAGTTAATTTTCAAAAATGAATTCCTGCTAATGTGTTACAACTCCTGGATGCTTTTGGAGAGGCATTAACAATATGTGCCAGACCTGCCAGCTGTGCTGCTGGGAGGTTGTGAGATCCAGGAAGCACACACGGACTGCAGGCAGCTGACAGGCAATTATGAACAAGAAGGTATTATAGAAAACACTGCACAGCAGGTGCAGCCTGGTGAAGAAGAGGCAACACTAGCCACTGACATAGAAATAGGAAGGATTGCGGAGATATGATGTGAATCATGTCTGCCCTATGAAATACACTGTCCCAAGGCTGCAGTAAAACCTTTACCTTGGTGTTAGCTATAGTTACACAGGAGCAGGCTCTGAATCTCTCACAACATACATTTGCATGATATTTTACAATGGATGTGGATAGTTGATGTGTAGCTCCTCTGACTAGAAGATGTCATCCACATTTAGGCTACAGGCATCTCCCAAAGCTGAGGCATGTGTTCAGTCATGCAGCAGGTATCTTGCTCCCCTTGCTCTTGATAGAGGCGTCAAAGGCTACAGGTGGAGCTGTGCAGTGCTCCAGCATACCTGAGATGTTTGCCAAGGCAGCTTCGAGGCAGCTGATGAGAGACCCCTCACCCTCTCCCCCATGTACCATACATTGCTTTCTCCCATGGAAAAAGGCCTTGGAAGCTTATGCTCCTCCTCAACAGATGAGACCCCTGCGTAACAGAAGGTCTCAGGAATGCCAGCATCACTGCAGGCATGGATGGCAGCAGCACTGTTAGCCACAACAGATCTCCAGCTTCACAAACACATCTCAGTCACATCACTACCTTCTGCAACTACATGAGCAGCAAGAAGAAACACCTATCTTGAGAAAAGTTGGGATAGGATGGGCTCACAGTGAGGCACAGCAGTACCTTGGACAAATACTGCAGCAAAGTCAAGGCAATGCTGACAGATTTCTCTCCTGACACAACATTTCATGGGCAAAAAAAAAGAAAAAAAATACTCAGTTTGGGTTCAGAGGTCCCTGACTTCCCCATACTCATGGCACCATGCAGCCAACCAGACTCATGGCACCATGCAGCCAACCAGACCCATGTCAGCTCTGTGTCAGCGCTGGTGAATGATGCCAAGTAGCCCTGCTGTAAGCGTGTCAAACTGACACACAGTAGTTGTCTTTGCCATTTCAAAGCATGGCTTCTACCTCGTCCACAAGGAAACAACCATTTCCAGAATGACAATAGTGTGATGTGGTGTGGTGTGGTGCTTCTGAGATGGCATGACTCTGCCAAGAACTTCATTTCCTCCTCCACGTTGGGCGTCATGAGTAGACAGACAGTTTAGGGATTCTCACATTCCTATATTGTGCTCATGTGGTCCCACAAGAAATGTGGGTTTCCTACCATGGCACCTAACTGATGTTCCACTCTGCAGCTGTCTTCCTATATACAGGGGTCTGGAACGTGATTGCATTGTAGCAGTTACGGAATAGGTCCACAGGGTGAGAAAAAAGGAATTTAATGCAACTAGTTACTTCCAGCATGACTAGCAGTAAGGTTGCAATCCAGACACAAGCTGTCTACTGAAGACATCTTGATACTGATCTTTCATCCCTCAGACACCAGTAAGCCAATGAACAGTGCTCTTGACTGGACTATACATTTTTCTTTTCTCTGCATGGACTATTGTCAGATGTCTCAGAAGCTACATGTGAATATGGTCTGTGGATAGGTGCTTACATGATTTGGCCATCACAGACTGGCCACTTTCATCAGTCCAAGAGGTAAGAGAGATTTATGTACACAGACTTTAACTTCCTTAATACATCCCTTCTTTCCCTAGTATCCACTGCAGCCCATCACTCCCAGCACACAGCTTTCCAGCAGAAATAACTCTTCTTCAAATATGACCTTGGTCTTATCTTCTCTGTCAGCATCTCAGATTTTGGGATGCCTTCTGAAGATGTGCATTGTGCTCCAGAAAGCAAAGCCAGCAACTATTTCGCATTAAGATGTGACAAGGAACTTTACCACTGCAGAGCACTACTGTAACAGTGTGGTCCCTTACAGATATATTTCCCACTGTCAACTACTAACCCAGCACCTTCTTAATAATTAACTCTCTCAGGATGGTGTGCAGAAGGAAAGCCAGCCAAGTGAGGCCCTGCTGTACCTGATGATCGCAGTCCCAGAGGTAAGACAAATTGCCACTGCTTGGTGACATGATTTTCATGCAGTTATCTCCTTTTTGTTGGTTGAATACAAAGACACAGCATATTTCCTGTTTCCATCGCTATCTGTACATCATCTGGGCTGTGCTAGATGGATTCCTAAACTTGCAGTCATAGCTGCAATGTCTTTGACTATCATCACCTCTCCCTTCTCAGCTCAGGGAATGATTGTACTGTGATGGCTGTCATTATTTCACAGAGAACTACTCCTGGAGCTACCATCATCTCCGCCTCTGCAGCTCCTGCCAGAACCTCCTTCCTCAAAAAGATTAGGGGTGAGTTTCTCCACCACAGTTCTAGGAGACAAGGGATGGGGCGGTGATCCTTTTTAGACCCTCATCAATCCTTAACACTATTGCTCTTGAACCCTCACCTGTATCTTGCAGAGCTGCTTGTTCTGAATCCGTCCAGACCTAAATTTCATCCCAGGCCTTAACTTTCCCTAATCCCTATTTACTCTAATTGACTGGCTTTAAACCCATCTAGTGTACAATTTCCTAGACTAGCCTTCTGCCTCTGTTTCTTCTGTGGTCTCCACTAAGCTCTAGGCTTAGCACAGTGGGGCCAGATTTTTTATTACCAGTGGACAAGATTAATTGTTGCCCCTGACACGTTATTCTAGAAATGCCTTTTTTGTGCAGACATAATTCTGTCATCCCTGGTGAGAGCAGACGGGCAGACCTTGATAAAGGCACTGGCCATTAAATGCCTACATCACAGGGAATGGATTAGTGGGGATGTGTCAGTTTTATATATGTGAGAGTGACATAGGCATCCCTCAAAGCACAAATGTCGGAACTGAGTTTCCTACCAAGCACAGACATCTCAGTGCAGGAGATGGATGTGTTAAAAATTGTGGGGAAGTAGTCAAAATAAATCATCGTCATGCCCCACAATGTCTAAAATGGCACTAGATGCCTGCCTGCTTTTAGTCCCAAATCATAATCTCAGTGTCCTGTGAGTTGAGGAATCCCTAATCACCTTATATTCTTTATGCCACAGACACACAGTTCTCTGTTCAGACATGAAGGAAGGACAGGTAGCTCTGTTCAAGACATGCCAAGCAACCCTATTCATTCTGACTACATGAAGGAAGTCTCCTATCTCTAGATTGAAATGCACAAGTGATTTGATTTTCCAAAAGCCTGAGTATGGAGGCCCCTTGCCTGCTGAATTTTAATTTGCATTGTCTTGGTGGAACAGTCTGTGCTACCGTATCTTTCCCTTAGGCTTTCTTACTAAGATGGTTGCTGTGTCTGAAAGATCATCACATTCACTAGTAATTTTCCCTAGTTCCTTCGGCATTTATTTTTAGATTTCAGTGAGAAAAAAGCATACACAACTCCAGGCACTGACAGCTATTTGGGATCAGAAGCAATGCTGGAATAATGCTCACACACTGCAACATTAAATTCCCTTAACAACGCAGCAGTTCAAAGCAGTGGAACAAGTCCTACCCCAGAACTGTTTTATCAGCTATCCCTTTTTAAGAAGATTAAATTGTTACATTCCTCTGCTGCTGCTTTCATCTTCCCTCTGTGAGTGTCATCCAGACCTCCAGGCAAGCATGGCTGCTTATCCTCATCTAGAGACTTCAAATCAGGAGAAATGAGGGAAAGAAAGCAAAAACACATGCCTACTTATCAACAAGCAATGGGTATGTATAAGAAGAGCATATTAAAGAATGGAATCCATGGCCAGGACTGGATGTCTCAGGCCTCAGATAAGTGGCTTTCTAAGACTGCAGCATAAACACAGAGCTAGGACACTGCTTAGAAACTTCTGTTGCGCACTAACACCTTGATAACAACTTCCAAAGAGATCCAGATCACTACCATAATTAGTACCTATTCTTTTTGTTTCTGTAGATGGGACATTAAGGCCACAATTTCCTATTAATTTATACCAATTAGTCCATCTAATTAATGGTTAAGGCATAATGGAGAGGCCAACAAATATAACTGTCTTGGGCAGAACCAAGTATGAAAAGTAAGAGACATAGCAAAGAGACATTTCTTTTAGAATTTTCTCTCAAGCATATGAATAATCTGATATAAGGTCCAATTTGTTGTCAAAAACAGCACTTAGCTAGTTTCGTACATTCTAATACATCTTCATGATACACTAAATTCATGGATCATCTTGTATGTACAGCTGATTTTAATTTTGACTGGTAAAACTAAGTTTCAGGTTAATATCTCAGAGGTTTCAGGAATTCAATGAAGAAATGTAGCATCCTTTGATGTTTGTAAAAATGAAAATTGTTGTTGTGTTAAATCAAGCATGAGTGACTGGATTTCAAACCAAAAGTGGTGTGGAGAAATGAGCTTTATGTAAAAAAGGAACCGATGATTCGGAAGATCTGAGTGCACTGAGCCATTTCTTTTGCTGCATTCAATGAAGTTCCTAAATCATCAAGAACTCAAAACAGAGCTGAATGGAGACAATTTTTTAGTATGTTTTTTAAGAGAATAAATGTATTTTCCTGAAGCCACTCATCCAGCCCTGTCCCAGGCCCATTTCTCTACCATAAAAGTTGTGGAGATTGCCTTCACAGCTTCCTTAATAATTCAGAATGACTACAGTAGCAAAGCACAGTAAAACCCTTCAAGCCTGAAATCCTCTACAGGCCACTGAGTCTGTATTGCCAGGAAGCTTGGGGAAGTACCTCCCAGAACCTTTCAGTTCCTCCCCAAGTTGGCTGCTTTGCTGCTATATTTCCAAGCCCTTCTCAGCACACTGAATCTTTTCAAATAAGAGGAACCAGTTGTTTTATGTGGCAAGCCCCTGCTATTTACAAAGGCAGGAACAAAATTTCCGAAGGCTTTCTTTCTTGCATGTCATTTCCATACATGAGTTAAAAGTGCAAAACCAGAAGCCTGAGTAATGATATTTTAATGGCCAGATTTTCAAATGTGAAGTCACGTTCATGCTTCCTCGGTCAGATGTACAATACTGTTTAGTTTTAGGACAACACAGAAAAGACAGATTCTTGGAGAATGGTTATCTTTTATGGAAAGACTAGGATTCCTTGGAATGACTTCTACCCTAAGAACCAGGTTGAATCCACAGACATCTTGCTTAGAGCTGCTCTGCTAATATTTGATCAATTTGCAGAAATGTAGAGAGCTACCTTCCAACTTCCAGCTAATTGCTATTTTAGTTGGTGCTTATTATTATCTGTTAACATTTATACTACAGCTCACCAAGCTTTTTCAATCACAGTTGACACATTAATCTACTAACTAGTGTATAGGCAGATTGGCTGAAGAATTTATAATCTCATAAAAGATAGAAAATACGGCGAGTACATCAATCACAATGTGTAATTAACTTTGTGAATGAAGTTAATTTTGTTATTTTCTGAAAGTTGGATGGAAAGGAAGGCATGCTTCTATTCCTCTTTCTCTTAAACTGAACTAGGATTACTGTATAGGGTAACAGGTCATACACTATCCATATTTGTAACCCCACAAGCCAAACAAACTGAGAGAGCTTTCAGGATGAAGTGAGGCTGTCAGAGGAGGCAATTTAGGGCTACAGAAGGCCAGTAGTAGGAACAGCAAGGATGGAGCTGAGACTTTCTGGGAAAAACTAAACTAAGCTAAACTAAACAAAACCACCACTAGATTAAAATATCCAATGCTGCTCAGTTTGAACATGAACACGTTTTCCTGTATTGCAAGTACCAATGTTTTTCTTGCCCCCCCTTAATTTTTTTTTCTGTTGCCTGAATAGCAGCAAATGAAATGCACTGCTGCAGCCTTGTGCTGCTTTTGTGGATGCTCCAGGCATCACATAGGCTACTGCAATTGGGCTGATTTTCAACTCCTGAAACCAGTACCTCATATCTTCCAAGTTCTGTAGTTACCCATGGTCCCATAGAACTTTGTTGAAACTATTATTTTCTAGCCTTTTGGTGCTGATGTTATAGGAAAGTGAGGAACTAAGCAAGAAAATAGATTAATAGACTCAATGAATCTGTCACTAAAAATAATTGTTTTGAAGAGCACACAGTTGCAATATCTTTGAAGACTAACCCGAATCTGTAACAATATGGAACTCACCTATCTGCCACAGATCCCCCTTTACATTCTGCTTGTATACCATCTCTCTTACATTCATTCCAAGAAATAATTTGTCCTTTCTAAGATACATGCTTTTTTAGCTTTGTACATGTGTTTGTGCAAATATCTTGAAACTTACAGTCTACCAATAGCAAATCAATTATCAGAGGAACTATTAGTGACTATCTACCAGATACATTTAAAGTCTTCATCTATATTCTTGCACCTACTGTGAATATTCAGGCTTGCAGAAATTTCAGTTCAGTGATCTGCCTGGAAAACTAACTGGTTTTAGCAAGCAGTAAGAAAAGCCCTCCAATACTTTCTGCTTAACTTTTTCATAACCAAGTAGCCACCCATGTACTTCTTCCAAGACTAACTAACTAGTTCATTTATGAAGGAAAGATTTCTAATGCCATGTGGAATAGTGCCCTATAGTGACTTTACTGCCATGACAATAAACCTTACTGCAGAAGTGATATTCCACACTTTTCTTAAGCTTGCTTTCATATTTCATTCTGCCTTTTGATCCTTTGTTTAAATCATTGCCTTTGAAAAGCTGGAAGGCATTTTGTAACATCTTTTGTTATTTGCAGAGCCTAGGTGATGCCTATCATGCAAAGTGTCTAAAAAGTGCTGCCATTTCCATTAAGCCTTAGAAATGTCTGCTTTGAAATTCATTTTTAATCTCCCAGTGGCACAAACTTCGAAGGGGTTTTGCTTATTTGTTACTGCCTTTTGTGAAGTAGGAGTTGCTGGTGCCTAAGGCAGGGAAATGCAATGCACTACTAATTATTTGTCTCGTGTTGCATCATAAATGGTTATTAGCTTGTCAGAGCAACTTACGCCAGTCTTCATTAGTAACTTACATGTGAACAACTCTATATAAAGTAACTTAAAAAATAAATGCTGTGAAATTGTGTTCTCTTGAGCTTTGCCAATCTAGTAATCAACTGCATATTGTACTTATTAATGTCCACAGAAACCTCTAAGTTTTACATGTGTGTCTGTAGGATAGAAGAGGGGAGACAGGCAGACATTGAATATTTGTAATTTTATCCATAGCCTTTACTCCACACAATACCCAGTTGCGATGAGCCTCAAACTTCCCCTCAATCTTTGATTTCTCTTCAGATGCCAGCAAGGACGTTGTCTGTCCATAGACAACTGACCTCTGCTGTACAGGAGGCAGCTTGTCCCATACCTGTGGCTGCTGACGAATTTGCCCTCCGTTGAACTAATAAAGCAGTCTGAGGTTCGGTAACTACCTCCTCTTTTCACAGAATGAGAACATTAAAGTTTTGAAAATAACCTTAACTCTGACCACATTCACCTGGTAATAAAGGCAGACATAACCAGATAATACCTACTGGCAGAATATAACGAATGGAATAATTCTATGGATTTGTGTTTAATGAAAATGGATTTGTGTTTAATAAGAAAAATGTAAAATTAGTACTCATCCTGGGGTGTACTGAAATGACAGGATGTTTTTCATTAAAATCTCTTGAGGAGACATTATTGATCATAATGAGATTTTTTTTTTTTTGTAAGAATTAATATCACATCTTCCCTGGTAATGTTAGTGAAAATACAGTTTGCATCCCTAGAATAAGGGATTTGGAAAAATGGTGAGAGCTTGTCTTGTGGAGGATTAGAGAAGACAATGGGAGAATGAAGTCAAAGAGAACAGAGTATCACTTGTAGGGAAGTTAGTTTATTCCTTCAGAGAACTCCGAAAATGAGCTGGCTGTATATTTTGCTTGCATTCCCAAAGCTTGTAAGTCTTAGGATTGTCTGTTAAGATTATAAAGCAAGACTTGCTTCTCTCCAAATTTCCTTACAACAGTTGATTCTGAGAAGACATTGTGTATTTTTTTATACTACCCCAGCCTTTGAAGTTGTTTCCAAACTTTTCACTATGGGACTTCCCATTACTTAATAATAATTTTTACCAGACCTGGCATTGTGTTTCATGATGGGTTTTTTTTTTTTTTTTACAGTTTTTCCTTAACATTTCCATTTTGATGCTTTACTTTTATACTTTGAAAAGAGTGGATCACCTCTACTCTACGAATATAACAAAGATTGAAACTGTGTCACACTGAACTGTGGTTCATAGAAACATAGAATCATAGAATAGTTAGGGTTGGAAAGGACCTTAAGATCATCTAGTTCCAACACCCCTGCCATGGGCAGAGACACCTCCCACTAAACCATGACACCCAAGGCTCTGTCTAACCTGGCCTTGAACACCACCAGCGATGGAGCATTCACAACTCTGGGCAACTCGTTCCAGTGCCTTACCACCCTTACAGGAAAGAATTTCTTCCCCATATCCAGTCTAAACTACCCCCCTTTAAGTCTGAACCCGTTACCACTTGTCCTATCACTACAGTCCCTCATGAAGAGAACCTCCCCAGCATCCCTATAGGCCCCCTTCAGATATTCGAAGGATGCTATTGGAAGCCTGCTCTTCTCCAGGCTGAACAGCCCCAACTTTCTCAGCCTGTCTTCATAGGGGAGGTGCTCCAGTCCCCCGATTATCCTCGTGGACCTCCTCTGGACTTGTTCCAACAGTTCTATGTCCTTTTTATGTTGAGGACACCAGAACTGCACACAATACTCCAAGTGAGGTCTCACGAGAGCAGAGAGGCAGGATCACCTCCCTTGACCTGCTGGTCACACTCCTTTTGATGCAGCCCAGGATACGGTTGGCTCTCTGGGCTGCAAGAGCACACTGCTGGCTCATGTTCATTTTCTCATCAACCAACAACCCCCAAGTCCTTCTCCTCAGAGCTGCTCTGAATCTCTTCTCTGCCCAGCCTGCAGCAGTGCCTAAGATTGCTCTAATGCAGGCGGAGGACCTTGCACTTGGCATGGTTAAATTTCATGAGATTGGCATCAGCTCATCTCACAAGCATGTCAATGTCCCTCTGGATGGCATTCCTTCCCTCCAGCTTATCAACTGAACCACAGAGCTTGGTGTCATCAGCAAACTTGCTGAGGGCTTACTCAATCCCACTGTCCATGTCACTGACAAAGATGTTGAACAAGAGCGGTCCCAACACCGATCCCTGAGGGACACCACTCGTTACTGATCTCCAGCTGGACATTGAGCCATTGAGCACAATTCTTTGCGTGCACCCATCCAGCCAGTTCTTTATCCATCTAGTGGTCCAACTATCAAATTGATGTCTCTCCAACTTAGAGACAAGGATGTCATGTGAGACAGTGTCAAATGCTCTGCACAAGTCCAGGTAGATGACATCAGCTGCTCTACCCCTGTCCATCAGTTCAGTAGCCCCATCATACAAGGCCATCAGATCGGTCAGGCAGGATTTCCCCTTAGTGAAGCCATGTTGGCTGCCACCAACCACCTTGATGTTTTTCATGTGCCTTAGCATGCCTTCCAGCACAATTTGTTCCAAGATTTTCCCTGGCACAGAGGTGAGGCTGACTGGTCTGTAGTTCCCCGGTCCATCCATTTTCCCCTTCTTGAAAATGTGGGTTATATTTCCCATTTTCAGTTGTTGAGAACTTCACCTGACTGCCATGATTTTTTAAATATGATGGACAGTGGCATAGCAGTTTCATTTGCCATCTCCTGCAGGACCTGCAGATGAATTTCATCAGGTCTCATGGGCTTGTATATTTTCAGGTTTCTAAGATGGTCTCAAACCAGATCCTCTCCTACAGTGGGCCCAGGGTCTTCATTCTCACAGTCCCTGCATCTGCCTTCCAAGACTTGGGCGGTGTGGTCAGAGCATTTGCCAGTGAAGACTGAGGCAAAGAAGTTATTACGAACCTCAGCCTTCTCCAAATCCAGGGTAGTCAGTTCTCCTGATAGCTTCTGGAGAGAGACCACATTTTCCCTAGTCTGTCTTTTATTTGCAATATTCCTATTGGATCCCTTCCTGTTATCCTTAACATCCGTAGCCAAGTTTAATTCTAAGTTGGCCTTAGCTTTCCTAACCTGGTCCCTAGCTTCCTGGACAACATCCCTGTATTGTTCTCAGGCTGCTTGTCCTTGCTTCCACCTTTTATAAGCCTCTATTTTCCTTCAAATTTTCCTCAACAGGTCCTTATCCATCCAAGGAGGTCTCCTGGCCCTCCTGCAGCACTTCCTTCTAGTTGGGATGTATCTCTTCTGAGCTTGCAGCAGGTGATCCTTGAATATCAACCAACAGTCTTGGGCCCCCCTGCCCTCTAGGGCTATAATCCCATGGAACCTTACTGAGCAAGTTCCTGAAGAGGCCAAAGTCTGCTCTCTTGAAGTCCAGGGCAATGAGCTTGCTGCATGCCCTTCTCACTGTCCTGAAGATCTCAAATCTGACCAAGTCATGATTGCTGCAATCAAGGCTACCATTGTTGAGGATGAGGTCAAGCATGACACCTCTCCTTGTTGGCTCCTCTATTACTTGCAGAAGAAAGCTATCTTCCACACAGTTGAGGAACTTCCTGGATTGCTTGTGCCAGGCCGTACCACCCCTCCAACAGATATCAGGGTGGTTGAAGTCCCACATGATAACGAGGGCCTGTGAGCGTGAGGCTATTCTTATCTGTCTATAGAGCTCTTCATCCACTGAGTCCTCTTGGTCAGGTGGTCTGTAACATCCCCACAATAATGTCTCCCATTGCTGTTCTCCCTTTAACCCTGACACACAAACTCTCTGTTGATTGCTCACCTGTCCCCAGACAGAGTTCCATGCTCTCCAACCTATCCCTAACATAAACAGCAACTCCCCCTCCGCACCTACCGGGCCTGTCTTTCCTAAAGAGCCTGTAACCTTCCATTCCAACACACCAGTCATAGGAGCCATCCCACCATGTTTCTGTGATGCCTATTATATCATATCCCTGTAGACGTGCACACATCTCTAATTCCTCTTGTTTGCTCCACATGCTATGGACATTTGTATAGAGGCATCTGAGCCAAGTTCTGATAGAAGCCAGCTCATTGGCTGGAGCAGCTGTAGCGTCTCTACACTTCTCTGAGTGTTTACTATAGGTACTGGCAAGTGACTGGGGGTGTTGGAATGGAATGATGCCCCCCTCCCTCAACACATCTAGTTTAAAGCATCCTTGACCAGTCTGGCGAGCCTCCTACCAAATCAACTCTTTCTTTGTCAGACCAGCTCCACCAGCCCCCAGTAGACCTGGACTACTAAATTGAGTCCTGTGTCCTAGGTACCCAAACCCCTGATTACATCACCACCCTTCTAACCATTTATTAACCTGGCCAATCCTCCTAGCCTTTTTAAGGTCCTGCCCTGTATCCTGGAGAACTGACGAAAAGATAGTCTGAGCTACAGAACCCCTAACCACCCCTCCCAGAGCTCTGTAGTCTTTCTTTATATTCTCCAGGCTACTGCAATCTATATCAGTAGCACCCAGATGGACCACTAGAAGTGGATGATAGTCGGAGGGACTGACTAGAGCAGGCAGCTTCTCTGCAGCATCCCTGATGTGAGCCCCTGGTAGGCAACACACCTCCCTTGAGCCTGGATCTGGCCAACAGATGGGTGCCTCTCTTCCTTTCAGAGTAGAGTCCCTTAATACTATGACCTGCCACTTTCTCCTGGCAGCACCAGTAGCAATCTTCTTTACCAGTGCATCAGGTGGTTTTTCACGGTGTGATTCCTGGTGGGAGTGTGGTTCCTCATCAGCCCCCTGCCGGACAGCAAAGTGATTCTGGGTAGGAACAACAGATTTAGGAGGAAGCCCCTTGTTTTTAATTGTCCTCTTCCTCCTTTTTTTGATGTTTTTTTTCTGTTACTTTTTCCCAGCTTCCTGGGTTAGCGGCCTCCTTTCCTGCATGAATGACAGCATATGCTTGAGGCCCCTGCACAGTCTGGTCCTGGAGCAAGAAGTGCTGCTTCCTCTCAGCTTCCCTGACATCTTTCAGCCTAGTAACAGCGTTCAGAATGCTTTTTAAGAAAACACCCTATGTGAGTTATTGGTAGAACATAAAATATGTTGTAACAAAAAATGTGGGATTTAATAAGCTTTGAAGACTTATTAATGACTTGTATCAGGGACAGAGCCTTTTTATAGGGGCATGTAGTGATTGAATGAGAGGAAATGGCTTCAGACTGACAGAGTGTAGATTTAAATTAGGCATTAGGAAAAAAACTCTTCCCTGTGAGGGTGGTGAGGCCCTGGCACAGGTTGCCTGGAGAAGCTGGGGCTGCCCCATCCCTGGCAGCGTTCAATGCCAGGCTGAACAGGGCTTTGAGCAACGTGGTCTAGTGGAAGGTGTCCCTGCCCATGGCAGGGGTAACTGGATGAGCTTTAAGGTCCCTTCCAACCCATACCATTCTGTGATCCTGTGATTCTACGATTATCATACAGTGTGATGGCATGATACTATGTTACATGTGCAAGATGTCATCATGGTTATATATATATGATAGCAGAACCTCATTGCACTGAAGCACTCAAGAACCTCAAGCACTGTGGAGAACCAGTCTGATCTGTCGATTCAGGAATACAAAATGACCTCAAGCCCCTCTTGTGTAAGGAACAACTTAAAGGCATCCACTGAGTTTGTAGGGAATTTGCAAATGTCGCACAATCCAAACAAACCTAAACAAACCCTGTGGGATTTATGCTGAAGCTGAAAGAAATACCAGCACTTTCAAAAGCAAGCAGCACTTTCTGAAGCTCATTTTTGAGTGCCTGATTTTGAAAGGGCCTTATTTTAATAAAGATTTGCAAAATGAGTGCCCCAACCATGAAACTTTCCAAATTGTGCATTGAAACCCACAGGCTCTTTCCCACATGCTCTACCCTGCACAAGCAGACGTTGCTCTTTAAGAGTTCTTACCGGAGAGCAAGATGTGAATCTTTCCTGCTTCAACTCCAATTAAATTGTGAAAGCGTTATTTCATTACCCTCAGTGGATGCTCTTCCTCCTCAGGGTTCTTTGTCCCCTGGCCAGGTGTACTCCAGCTGGTTCTGACAGGAGCTGGAGGTGATGTGAATGGATTTTCAGTGGTTTGGGTATACCTCACTCTTGCTAGGACAGGCCCTGGACATGGAATGACAGTGACTAAACATGGCTCCAGGGGCAGGTTTCAGAAGGGTACCTCTCCTGGTCTCTCGGACTAGAGGGTACGAGGGTAGTCAGTCATACGCCTAGGACATCATGTTTTTAAAGAGTAAACCATGGTACCAAAGGGTGTGTGTTTTCTTCCTGTGTAAGGCAATATACCCATGTGCAATAAGAGGGAGAGGAAAGCTGAGTTATCTTCACCGGAGGTGGATGTTATCTGCAGGAACATGGACTACCTCCAACAACTCTGCTTGGCTGCTATCCCCAGGAGGACATGATGGAGTGAGAAGAGGAGCAGGCGTGCTGCTGGAAGAAGTTTGGCCTGCCTTAATGGTACCTCTGCCCACAGGAGTGCTCCAAGGGAAAAGGGACAAAAAAAAACCTCTGCCTTTGGGCAGCCTTAGCCCTGTCCAGCTGTGAAAACCGGGTATCATTCACCTGCTCTGGAGCTCTCCCTATTCTCCAAAAGGACAGGGCCTCAGCAGGGGTCTGCTGCCTTCTTGACAGTTGAACAAGCTGCTGTGTGGTTGATGGCCAAACCATGGAAGGGCTGATGGCTGGTCTGCTGTGGGGTGGTGGTGAGGTTGCTGTAAGGTTGATGTGGAGGCAGGCATTGGGGATAAATCTAGGCAGCTTTGAGGGTGATGGCTAAGCCATTGTGGGGCTGACAGCTGCTGCATGGGGATAGTGACAAGGATGCTGCGGTGAGTGATGTCTGTGCTGCAGCGGGGGGGCGATGGTGATGCCGTGGTTGGGCTGATCGCCAGCCGTTCAGCTGCAAGAGGGAAGCCTGCTCCAGCTTGGGGGTGACAGCGAGGGGCCCTCGGAGGAGCGGAGGGAACGCGCTTCAGGCCGGGGGTGCTGGGGGGGGGGGGAGGTGATGTAGGAGAATGGGTCCAGGGCGGGCAGGGACATCGCTTCCTCCGCAGGCCCCGTAGCCACCACCCGCCCCGCGGCTCCACCCCTGCTCTGCCGGACGCTGAGGGGGTGCCGCTACCGGGGGCTTGCGGGCGGAGGAAGAGAAGAGGAGGCGGGAGGAGGAAGGCGGCGGCAGCAGCTCTCGGGAGGAGCCTGTTCAGCGTGAGACAGCACATTCAGCCGGCGGCGGCGGTCCTGCCGCAGCGGCACGGCACGGTTCAGGCAGCGGGGCGTCCCTCCGCTCTGCCGGCGGCGGGGGCTCGGTGAGGGCTGCAAGGCGCCGGGAGCCCCTCCGGGAGGTAAGGCACGGCGGCGGGCGGCGGGGCCGGGACGTGCCGCGCCGCGGCGGAGGGGACGAGCGAGGATTCCCCCTGGGAAGGCGGCGTGGCGGACACTCCGAGGGATGCACATCGGCAGCCGAAGATGCTCCCCGGGCATCCCCCGGCTGCCCCGCAGGCACCCGCCGGCTCTCTCCCGGGGTGGGCTTTTCCAACCTCGCCGGAGCGGGAGCGGCCGGGAGGGCTGCGGAGAGCCCCGCCGGCCTCAGCGGCACCTGCTCCAGTCCCCGGGGCTCCTCCCGGCACCGGCACAGTGATACCCCGCTCCGCCGCAGGGACTGCCGCAGGCTCTCTGGCTTGTGTCTCAGCGCCGAGCAGCCTTAATGCAAAGGGAGGGGGGGGTGGGAAAAAGTTTCCTATCGTTAATTCTTCGCACAGCGTGAGCAGCAGCGGGTTTGCTCAAGTCCATGACGACAGCAGACAATTTAGATCTTTTCCCGTTCCTAAGGTAATTCCCTAGAAGGGTGAGAGAAGGAGGGAATCAATGAGAGGCCTTTCTCACTAATAGTCCATTGAATTACATTTTCAGAAGGATGTTGTTACTGTTACATTGAGCTGGGAATCCCCCTGGGTCAGCAGAGACCATATGGGTCCTAGACATTTCCTAGACAAAGCCCCTATTTTATTGACTGGAATAAACTATGTTTCTCTGTCAGTATTGGCATTGACAGAAAGTAAAAAAAATCAACTATAAATGCATATAAAATAAGGATTCTCAGCAGAACAAACAACCTAACCTGCTATTATAGGGGGGACAAGATGGAAAGACTTGACATGAAGTTGGAACGTGGCTTTGGCACTTGTATCTGGTAATTTATCCTGATACACAGGGTTTTGTCAGCTCTTTGCTTCTATGTGAGGACATTAAATTACCCCTGAAATGGCTCTAAACATCATGAAGCACAGTGCTGCAAAACCTGACACAGAATGGAAATACAGATCCTGAGGCTGTCTGTCTCCTGAGAGATAGTGTCATCAGGGCCACTGAGGAATCATTTCTGTTAATACCAACGTGCTTTGTTGAAGTGCCTCGTTTGTTCTTGCAAAGTTAATGGGAAGCAGTTAATGAGAAGTTAGATGTTTTGGGATTCTTTTAACTACCTCTTTTTACTTTCTTTCATTTTAGAGAACATCTCTAGTAACAGTCTCCATGCTTAGTGAAGGTGGATAAAACCCCTTCTGTGATTTATGTGTAGCATTTCTCAGCAAGAATGGGTTTCCTCAACACAAACCTTGGGGCTGCACCCAGGTCTTTGCTCCCTCTGATAACCATCCTCTGCTTCATTTTATTTTCCAAAAACCACCCATTTACAGTCCATGAAAATATAAACTGTGTTGTCCCTTCTGCACCTTCTTCTCTGCGCACAGACTCCTTTGAGGACTGGAATTTGCTCTCCTTTTCCTTGACATATGAAAGACTTCTGAGGGCCAGGTATGTAGCGGTCCACGAGATTGTTTAGAGCTGGATTAGCTAGATTTCTCCTATCTCTAAACACCTCTTTCTCAAATTAGGCTGCCCTAACAATGCATTAACTGCAGTGCTGCCTCATCCACAGTTTAAGTGAGGAAGCTTTAAAGGAGTGGCAACAAACTACACCCTACACGTACAATCATTATTCAGAATTTGGAAATCTGGCAACTCAGGCAAATACTCTTGTACTCTGCAGATCTTAAATTAAGAAGCTGACCTTCCAGCTCTTTCTATAAGAGGAAGGGCAGTGAACTGCCCTCCTTTGTGATGCCTTTCAGTGCCTATTTTTTTCATCATTGAAATGCATTTGTTTGTTTTCCAGCTTTGTTTTTCCAGCTTCAGGTTCCTGGTTCCTGCTATGACTCTCACAGATTAAAGCCTTGCTTTAGCAGCTGTCTTCAGTGTAGGTACTCTAAATGATGCAGCAAGAACTTACCTGCTTATTCAAATAAATTAACAGATCAAGTCTCTTGGTCTCCTTTTCTTTTGTAAGACAGTTTCTAAGACTCATTCCTTGCTATGGTCAGTTTTCCAGTCTGCAAGGAGAGGGAGAAGGAATATTAGACAGGGCTGAGCACAATGGGTTGTGATAGAGGTTCCTCTGTTGCAGGACGCTGGGCAAGGAGGTGAAATTGACTGGGGGAATGGAGGAGGGAAGATAAGGGAACAAAGTAGAATGACGTAAGGGTACAGAAAGGCATTGTTGTTTTTCAAAGCTTCACCAACTCCAACTATCAGATTATCATGTGGTATCTTTCAGCTCCTCAAACTTGACTTCTTATAAAGGTTTAAATACATTCACGGTCTCCTTCTAGGACTACTCAGGCTCGTTAACTAGTGCCATGCCTTGAATTGAGCTCCTGTTTGCCTTGACCAACAACAGAAGTAGTAATTAAGAATGTTTCAGAGCTACTAATGCCTAGTGCCAAAACGAGATGCCACTTGGAGGTGGTGGTGGTATGTTAACAGAAAGGTCCTCCCTGTCCTACCCATGGGCTTTAATTTGCAGGGAAGTTAGAGGAAGCTAACACTGCAATCACCAATGAGGTGCTCATGGAAATTCACACCTGCAGAGGTACAATCTCAGGCTTTCTGCAGCCATAGCCAACCATCATGACTTCACTGCAGTACACATATGATATTTTCGTATTTTTGTTTTCAAAACCTTAAATGAGACAAGACATAATGGCTATAGGCATTGTGCATGTGTAAAGGGGGCATTCTCTGGCAGGAATACTGATCGAGTATGCTGGCAAAGTGCCCTTAGTACACATGCTTCTTGTATTAGTAAAGCTGTGCTTTTGTCAGTGCAGCTTATTTTAGTTCATTTGAGCAACACAAATTATACAGGTGAATACACATTTATGTGTCCATAAGGGGAGTTGATTTCCAGATGAGGTATAGTATCGTGTTCTATTTGGCTGACCTATATAAGCAGGCAGAAATGGTAATGCAGGAATGATGCTGCTTAAAAAAAACACCAGAAAATTTGAATAATCTGAAAAGAAGTGCCTGAAAAAGCTGCAGTGACAGCCAAATACCCTGGCTCAGTCTAAATCTCAGAGAGACACAATATGCCCCTTTTGCTACTTGGTAATTATCCATCTCAAACCGTGCTAACTCTTTTTAGTCAGACATGACATTGGGAGCTGTTGTTCACTTGGCCATCTGCAAGAGCTCAGATTAAGGCAGTGTACAGTACACATGAGCTTGCTTCCCCAGTACCATTCTTTTCAGGTGGCATCATCTTGCCAAATGCTCTGGGAAATGGCTGCTTCCAGGCAGATGGCAGGAGCTGCAGGAAGCTGTGAAGCTGGCTGATGTGGGAACCACTAGGTCTCATAGATACAAGACGACTCTGATCATTTGTCCCAGCTCCTCCTGAGCTTAAGACTATGCCCCTCCTCCTTTTTACTGTGCTTCTTCAGCAGTTTTTTTGTTTTCCCATTTGAAGCAAAAGCATTCTGGTGTGTGCCTGAGAGTGTATTGCAACAGCAGAAGGCACAGTGCAGGAATGACAGTTGTAAAGTATTTTGTGGGCAACATACTGTAGCTCCATGCTGAAGGATTAAGGGCAGAAGTCTCAGCCCTATTGTTGCTGACAGTAAGAGGAGTTTCTCTGTGACTTCTCTAGTGGTGAATCTAGCCTCTAGAGTGGTGTCAGGAGTCAGCTATTGTCATGGTTTTACCCCAGCAGCAACTAGGAAGAATATTAACTGTATTCCAATTGAAACTATAACAGCTGTGTATATTGCTTGAAAGCTGTGAAACATCTCCAAACTGTATTGAAGTCAATGAGAGTCATTGTATTGACTTTGATGAGGTCCTATGTAACTGCTGCTTTGATCTGTGTGCAGACACCTGTACCACCTGTCGAATAATCACCGCTCAGATGACTCTTGTCTTCCTTCGCTGTTAAAGTACATGTTATCATATTTTAATACTGCTCCCATGCATGTAGATCAGCTTATCTGACCTGAAGAGGCAGATTACATCAACCTGAGGAATAAACCTTCTGGACCAGTACAGTTCTACCCTTTGTATTCCCCAGGCGCTGGCTGACAATCCCTGCTTGGCCCTAGAAGTATTATTGAGTATTTCAGCTCATTTACTGCTACTCAGCAGAAAACAAATACAGAGGGAATCTTTTAAGGACATAGATTTTTGCTTCCAGTGATAAATTCCCTTCATGTTTCTTTTTCTTCTTGCTGTCGTCCTCTGAAGCCTATGCTTTTTTCTCTTCCGCAATACTAGTCTTAATGCAATGTTCCCTCCTCACAGCCTTCCCTTTCGTCTTCTCTCTCTGGGATAGAACTGGGTTTGGTTCCATGTTCTTTTTTCCCTACCATGTGGTGTGGTACAAGTAATTCCAAATACTGATCCTCAGTTATTAATTTTTCATATTAGTCCAGCAAAAAGCTGAAGTGAAAAATTGGACACAGTGTGTTTTGTGTTTAAACAACAGGGAGTTGTAATAAGGCAAACATATAAAACTGCTGAGTATGATTAAAAATAAACAATTGTAATGGAGGATAAATTACTTATCTATTTATATCAATATCTTCAATCTTTTTCTAGTGCTTGATTCTAACATTTTCAGGCTGAATTTGACAGGAAAATCTATCCCCCAAACTACGTTATCTGTCTCAGTATTGAAAGTTAATCACAGTAGCTCCTAGACCACATTCAGGGAAAATATGGATCTCTCTTGCTTTAAACTGTTCAGCCCTTCCATTCTGTATCCATTAACACAGATCATAGCATTTAAAGTGCATAGACAGCAGTATTAAATCTGTACTATTCAAGGCATGCCTTGTTTTGTGCACATTAGGCAACCACTGTTAGGATCAGAGTGGTTACCAGGTCACTTGGTAATTGGGGCAAAGACATTGGAAATGATTGCTATTGTATATTTTCAGAAATTAAAATATTTACAAAACCAGGTCACAGAAAATAATCCCAAACAAACCCATATAACCAAAAAGAACCCCAAACTGACTGTTCTCTAATGTGGTTCTTTATATTTGAACCTCTCTGTCCTGGTTTAAGGACTTTGCCAATGAATGAGCATTTAGAAGAATGTCTTCTCTTATTCTCACAGTACAAAGTTGAAGACTATCTAAACGCATGTGACTTGCTTCATAATAAGTTTATCTTCTCTTTAAGTAATGTAAAATATCAACATTTTCATTAATCACACTATTCAAAGTTTTATGATGCCGTTTTTTCCCCATCAGTTTGTTTCTAGTTACATTTGGATCAATTGCTGAAACAGAAGTTGGTTTGTATCAGAATCCTGGAGGATTTCAGAACTGGTCACCCCTAAATGAATTCTTCATTTCTTTGTCCTTTTTTAGCTCTGAGTGCTCATAGAGCTTTGTTACGCACTCACAGCAGTTTATTACAGACTGTCAACTTCTGCAAGCCTTCATTGCCTAGGAACACAAATTAATTCTGCCTAAAACTGAGAAAAGATGGTTCATGTTGTATCTATGTATGGGTATAAGCTGCGTGGTACATTTAACAATGAATGGCTTAAAAAATCTATAACCTTTTGGAATGAAACAAGAAATCTGACCTAAATCATACCCCCTAGTGTGCAGTTAGCTATTCATGTACGTAATCTGCTGCACTTGGCAAAGCCTGTGAATGCTGTATCCCTGCCTTTCACTATCTCCATAGGAGTAATAATAATGCAAAAAAAATAGTGCTGATGGGATAGGAGGGTATTGTACTGGAGACAAAAAAACCAAAACAAAACAGTGATGCCATTCTCTGTCTGTACTGAAAGAGCCCGTGGGAAAACTGTCCTATTATTTCCCACAATATTTCCTTTTTCACAGAAAGTTCAATAGTGATAGCAAGGAAACACAGGAAAGCTGAGTTTCTCAGCCTTTATGGGCCCTTCAAATGTACTAAAAACACACTCTGCAAAGTCAGTATTTTTATCTGATAATTATAAATTATAGATCTGTATTTTTTATCTCAGAAGTTTAAAGCGTAGAACTAAAGAAATGACAGTAAATTAAATTCAGTGAAAGGGGCTAAGATGGAAAAAAAAGAAAAGGTATTGCAAACATACTACTAATGTTCTCCAGACCTTTTACAGCAGCCCTGACTTTATGCACAGAACACTTACTGGGTTTTATTGTTTGTTTATCAATGAATCAGAGGAGAGGGAAATAGAAAACTGTGGAGAGCCACAATGCCAGAGAAGCATATGAGTCTTTTCAAACAAAATTAGAATATAATGCAATATTAACTTGCACCATACTACTATTGATTTTGAAGTCTTTAGATGATCATGCCTCACCAGTGTTGATTCAGTAAAATTTTAATTAAAGTTCTCAAACTTTAATTGCAAGTTTTTCCCAAGAAAGTTTCTCATCTCACTAAGTGATGAATTAGGTGTAAGTGTAATTAAAGCCAGTGGCCTCCCATATTTGCATTATTTCTCCTAAAACGCTATACATGTATAAAACAATAAGACTACTGTGCTTTCTTATATCACATAATGTCTATTTTTGCTAAACGGCTGTTACCTGCTTACTCCTGGATTCTCCTCAGTTCTCTCTTGTGTTACTGCAATGATTTGTAGACTTTTTGAACTATGTTCCCCTCTTAATCCTCAAGACTTTCTGTTGGAACCAATAAGCTCATACATTGTACAATTTAATGTGTCTGGAAACCAGACACGGACTGTTTCTGATTGCTTTGCGGACAAGCAGTGGTCCCATATTTTGAGAACCACTAGTAAAAGTTTATTTATTTTTAAAATAATATCTATAGCATTGAGTTCCTCATTTGAAGAGAACTGGGGACATCTAACTGATGCCCTGGTCTCAAATTCTGGAGCCAAGGTCCTGGCACAATGAGTCATGCAATGAGGCTCTAAGAGTCCTGCAGCACACTCCAGACGTGATTACCTCGCCATTTAAGCTGGGGTCTTGTTTGCTTCTGTTCTCAGTCAGCCCATTTCCCAGGTTTCTTCCCAGTGGCAGCCAGTGCACTTGAGAGGTACATGTGTTTATGGAAGAGTTCAGATGCAGCCAGCCTTGTCTTGGTGGGAGGCAGTGGTTAAGGTACAGAGCATGCCCGCGCATTGAACCCAGGGCACATGCCTGAATTCCCCAAACTTAAAGATCTTACCTTGCTTGGGAAGCTCACATAAATCTAGACTGGCAAAACGATATAGAAGCAGAAACCCACATTGCAGTACTCAAAAAACCTCTCCTTGTTGGTCTCCTAGGCCCCAAAGAACATGCAGCTTCTAAAGACTCCCTTTTTCACCTTAGAGCTCTGCTTCCAGCTGCTTTCTTACCTTTGAACCCCCAGGCTCAACAGCCTGGGTGTCTGCTGTCTGTCTCCCCTGGGCTGCTGCATCCGGTTTCCATTTTTTGAGCCCATGCTCCATACCAAGCTGGTAGCATGTGCTCCCTCTTTTAGTGCACTCTGGTTTTAACAGGACTCACCTAAGGTAAAGGGTATCAGGTAATTTTTTTCCACTGCTTAAAGAGATATTTGCCTTCATTTATGCATTATTCAGCAAGCTACATGTCTTCTGCAGTAGATACTGTCCCAGTCTTTCCCACTGAAGCTGCTCCATGTAAGTCTAAGGTATTAAAGATTCTTTGGATGCCGCAAAGCATGTGGGAAAAATAGAAAAGGCTCTTCTTCACCTTGCTTCAAGCACTCAGTAAGAGATGGACTCTTTGGCTCCAGATATTAAATACAGCATTATATTTTAAACTAAACAGTCATTGTATATAATATAAACTAACTCTGAAATAAAGGCTAGAACTCAGGGGCCTCAGTTAGGGACTAATGTTCTCTCTCTTGCATCTGCTTCTAGTCCAGTGAATCTTTGTAGAAAATAAATTAATAGGAAATAGCTTCAATGGTTAAGAATGCAATCTCCATTCCCCTAGCTTTTCTCACCCATTAGCCAACAGAAACTCTAGACAGGTGGGTTTCACTTCTATTAAGACAAACAAAAAATATCCAAAGCCCCAAAACAAAGCACAAACATACACAAAAACCCACAAAAACCATGTTTATCCCATTTTAGTGGAATATTTTAGCCACAGAGTATAAATGGAAGACATAGACTTCTTGTTTCTCAGCCCTCTCTCATATTCAAATTCTTTGCATTTTTTTTTATGTCCATTAAAGTATGCTGTTAGACATCTGCATTTATCATCTTGCTTTTTTATCTTGGCATATCTTTTTCCACTTATGTAAATCAAAAGGGACGGGTAGCTAAGTCTAGCTCTGATCATTCCTTGTGTTTGTTAGTACAACTGGAGAAGCCCTGAGAAGTATAAAGGGAATGGTAGTGCTATTTTTCCTATTTAGTTCCTTAAAAATTATGAGAACTCATATGAGGTGCCCTGAAGATTCCCTACAGCCAGGGCTCCTACCCGTTTTCTAAATCTTTAGGTGCATTGACTTCAGAGATAAAATCAATGTGTAATATTTTTAGCCTAATCATGTCCTTACAAACATCAGCCACAAAGCAAAGTATATTTTTATTTTAAGAAGGAAGTGATATCTGGGTAAGTCTTCCAGCAAAACCTGTATGAAAAGTCAGAGAGGTCAGTTTTACCCTCAGAGGGATTAGAAGTAAATGTTCTAATGTCTGAAATGTTTGCAGGATGGAGAGAATGAGTCTTTGTGCCACTTCAGGAGAGACTAACAAACATCTTGAAGCAAAATTCTATATTAGGTCTCAATAAGTCATTAACTGTACTCCTGGGTGTCACTTTGGTACTCTTTGAATCAACCAGCTATTTTGTATAGGTTTTGAAGAAGTGGTGACATCAATGGCAGCAACAGATATCATTGAAGTCTAAGCACTATATAAGACTCACACATGAAAGAAATTTAAATCAGAAACATGAAATGCAGGGCTCTTTTTTTGTAGATAAGTGACCTGCAGATTGAGGATTAGATTCTGTCATCTTTCTCACATTATCCATCTCCAAAATCTAAACAGTTTGTAGCTTACATTTGGTTCTCTTTGAATGTCAGAAAACTTTTTTTAAATGATCCTGCAGTTCCACTCAGAAGCAAGCTAGGAAATTCACAGAAGATAACACAGCACAAGAAGCAAGACCAGTTAATGAGTGGGCAATGTAGAGTCACAATGCTTTAGAATTGTGACTGCAGCTGAACAGTGAAAGATAACAAAACCAGAAGCTGATAGAGTGAGAAGACCAAGAAATCCTGTATTCCACAAGACCAGAATCTGGTCAGGGATACAGTTGGTTGTTTTTTTAAAACCATCCGCTCTTTGCAGCAGGGGCACAATCGTGGAATCAGATCCTGAGCAGCTACAAATCGTTATTGGATGCATCACTGAGTATCATGTCTTAGTGCCACGTGAGGTCATTGTGCAGTTATAACTGTGCTCAGTAATGCTTATTGAGAGGAAAATCCAAGACAGTCAAAAAGACCTATTCAAAATCTGGTTTTCTTTGAGGTGATACATGCAGTCTGTTCTGTGGAACCCAAAATAAGAGGAGCATATTTGGGCAAAGATGTGCAACAGCTTTTCTAGAGTGACCTGTTAGGACATAGTGCTTAAATTCATTCTCATTCTAGCTAGAATGCCATTTAGTCCTTACTTACCTGTCTCCAGAGGTCTGTTGCCAGGAGCTTGTTCTCTTCAACCCTGATGGCTCTTCCATGGAGCTATGCTTGTTGGAATTGAAAAGATTGTGGTAAATTTAAGAGGCTTAAGGGGACATGAGAGAATGGGATGATAAGAAGGTGATGCTTCATTGACACTGTGCGTGGTGCTGGAAGAAGGGGCAGTAGTAGAGCTCTGCTTGTATGCTATTTGTAGACACCCTGTAATTCTGCTGTAACTCAGTTCATTTTGTTGAAGGGCCATTATGGAAGAACAAGAGTGAAAAGATTAAATGGTAGCAGATTGTAAGGGATGTATAACTGAGCAGTTGTAGGTATGTATCTTACACCCTGTCAGCCTCAAAATAAATAGGCTAGAGATGCGCTGACCTGTTGCATAGCAACCAGAAGGAAGCACAGAACCAAATCTCTGGATGCTGTGATTTGTAAACCTTTACCGAACAAAGTAAAAGACCTTTGCCCATCTGCTAGAAATGTTCAGAAGCTGAAGGATAAAAATGGTACATTTCCTGGAATCTAACACTTAACAACCATTTATATTTATAGATAAATACACAGATGCAGTGTAAAAAGCCTGACTGTTTTGCCTCAAGTTTATGTAGAAAAAAATTCTTAGTCTTTCCAATTTTACTTAGCATTTTCCTGAATTCGTCACACAGGAGATTCCTTAAAATACTGAAAATGCAAAGTTTTTGCAGCTGCAAATATTTGCCTATTGTTGTGATCTTGTAAATATTTATATGCTTATTTAGCAAAAGTATTTATGTTATTTGACTGAAGTCAAGTACAAATTCTGATGCATGATGAAAAGAGGTACTCATATGTTTACTTAGAAATTGCTGTCAAGAAGATGATTCCAGCCCCTCTTGCCCATTTGAAGTATGTTTCAATCATTATTTTCAAATGAACGCCATGTATTAGAATGCATTTATGCTAGGGCAACAGCTCCCCTGTGGTTTCTTACAGACCAAAGATATTCGACTGCTTTTTTCAATTTCTTACTTTGCATGCACACTTTACACTTGTAAAAGTTATAGGTAGAGCCCATGGGAATTTTTTTCTGTTATGAAAATGTATAATATTCCTAACTGTAGGGAATGTGTTAGTTTGTACAAAATAGAGAAAAATATGATGTATAGTAGAAATTAATCCTTTTTTCTTTCTTTTTTTTTTTTTTTTTAGTAGAAAACTCCATATGCAACTGTTTCACAGAATCACAGAATGGTTAAGGTTGGAGGAGACCTTAAAGCTCCTCCAGTTCCAAACCACTGCCACGGGCAGGGGAATCTTCCACTGGACCAGGTTGCTCGAAGCCCTGTACAGCCTGTCCTTGAACACTGCCAGGGGTGGGGCAGCCACAGCTGCTTTGGCACAACCTGCTTCAGTGTCCCACCACCCCCATAGTAAAGAATTTCTTCTTAATATCTAGTCTAAATCTACCTCCTTTCAGTTTAAAACTGCTCCAGCCTTCTGATCATCTTCCTGCTCTTCCTCTGGACTCACTCAAGCAGGTCCCCATCCCTCTTGTGTTGGGGGCACCAGAGCTGAATGCAGTACTGCAGATGAGGTCTCATGAGAGCAGAGTAGAGGGGCAGGATCACCTCCTTCGACCTGCTGGTCATCTTCTTTTGATGCAGCCCCGGATATGGTTAGTTTCTGGGCTGCAAGAGCACAATGAAGGTGGCTCATGTTGAGGTTCTCAGCAGCCAACACCCCAAGTCCTTCTCAGGGCTGCTCTCAAACCATTATCCCCCCAGCCTGTTTTAATAGTAATAGTACTCCCACTCAATAAACCCATTTTTTCAAGCCAAAAAATCATTGAGTAATGTATTTGATTGTGCAGCTTCCTTTGCATTTCAACTAAAGTCATTTTACAGTTCTGGACTCACGGCTATCTGGCTCTTTATGAAGACATATGAATAGTACATATACAGCATCTACAAGTACTGATGCTGCCTATTTATTTTAGAAAAGTATATTAATGAATCAATTATTTATAATTAGTTGTATAGGATGACTAATGCCATATGTAACATTTCTTAATGAACCCCTTAATGATAATAATTATGAAAAGGGCAACATCATAAGTCACAAAGCAGGAAAGACATTGTTATGAAGTGGTGAATATAGTTCTACTCCAGCGCAGCCTACTGAATGAACAGCATGTAAAAATCCCCCGTACACCAAAAAGCAGTAAAATATGTAGGCTTTTTTCTCTCCTACCAGAGTTGGAAATTTAGGTTTCTTTTTAGATGAGCTTGGTGATAGCATACAGGCAAGATGCTTCTCTAGGAGACATAATGAACAGGCTTTAAGAGGAGGGAGTTGTTGCATCTTATGTTCTTTTTCTGCTTTTAAGAAGTGTGCAGTGTCATAATTTTCCTTGATTTTATTTTATTTGTCATACATTGGGCACTTCGTGCTTATTTTTATTACATTTAGTTAAAGCTATATACATGTATTGCCACTCTTTGTTCATATCTGTGGTTTTATTGCTATGGCAAGTATCAATTTATCAATCAATTCTGCAATTGTAGTAAACCTTTTTAGATGCCTGTGACTGTTTTTGCTGTTATGCACTCACATAAATGGTATAAGTATCTGCTCAAATATTGTGACACTGATGCTTATTAAAGACCTTGTAGCTTATTATAAAACTGTAATAAGTCTACTGGCTTGTACTTGTAAAAGTACTTGCATGGCTTTTAGTCCAGTTGAGAGTAAAATGCTGTTGTTTGTATCTTCCATGCTTACAGCTACAACTAATGAAATGGTTGTAAGATGTTAGTACCTGTGTGATAAGTTTAGTGGCATAATTCTGTGTTCTGTACAGCAGAGAAGGTTGTGCAAATACTATTATTATTTTAAGATTAATGTAAATGGTCTTTCAGAGATCTTTTTTTATATACTGGCAAGCTAAAAGGAACTGCTAGGAGCACGTTAAGGTCAGGATTCTTCTTACCCAGTCTGAGACATTTACAATGGAAATTTTTCAAGCTTAACTGGTCACCCAGGACACTTTATCATCCTTGGAGAGGAACTGATGGCTTTAGGGCATGCTCATTCTTAACTACGTCCTACAGTACCCAGACTTTTGATTTTACCTGCACTGATGATAAGGATAACTCTTCATCTACAACGTGAACATCCATATTTAGTCAGCTCAGCCCTGTAGATGGTGAGGTCCCACAATGCAGTCCTCGGAAGCCTCAGCTCTACCTTAGCACACACCTGAGTGGCTGCGATCCTAGTGGATCTGGTGACCCTCTGATGTGGGAGTGGAATTGGCTGTATTTCCAAGCCTAAGAGGGGACTCTGAGGCATGTTTAATGAATACAGGGAAAACTGACACCTTGACATAGAACAGCCTGTTTCATTAGAAATCAAAAGGAGCAGGCTTCTGTTTCTAGAAAGGAGAACTCCCTGAGCGTATTAGGAGTGCAGATGAGTTCTCTGTATAGGGTGATTCACATCCACGTATCCTGCTACATCTGCATGTGGGTGGTAAGCTCTCCTGCAGTGGGAAGACTCTTAAAACTGTGTCACTTGACAGTAAACTAGGCCAAACAAAGTAAAATTTGATGTAAGTTTATGAACCTCCCTTGCTGATGGGAACCCTACAGCACTGCCGTGATATAAGAACTGTTTCTACATTGAATGCAATGCTCAGTGTGTTTGTTTCAATGTGTTCCTTCTCCCACATATGAGATTTAATTGCTTCACTCCAAAATGTGCTCCTTACTGTTTCCCTCTGACCAGCGCTTTCTCACAGGCTGGAGAAGATTAAGTTGTACATAAGCCTTGGGCTGCTATTCTGCACTGCAGAGAATGCTCAAAGTAAATCTTTTTTACTGTTTGCCTTTATCTCTCTTGGTGGGGCATGCCTTTTGACACTCAGAATGGCAATTATTAGAAACTTATTCCCATTAAAGAACAGTGTTAGCTCCACGGTTAATACCAAGAAGAGTGCCAAGTATGCTTGCCTCCTTGCTCACTCTGACTTGCTGACACCTGAGAAAGGTGGCTACGTACCCTTGGTGTTCATGGTTACATATCCTTGGTGTTCAATTTGTGCTAAAATTGTAACTAGCCAGTTTGAAGGTTGGTAAGCTCTTTGGGGGGGTAGGGCATGACTGTAATATATGCAGAATTAAAGTAACTTTAGATTAATTTCTTCCTATAACTCAGCTCTCGCAACATTCTTTGAAGGAAATTTAATACATCATCTTTATTGTATGTAATATCTGTTTTGTTAAGAACAGGGCAAAGTTATAATAGGATTTGATCACCCTGACTGGAGTATTGTAAAGAAGGGACCAGGCAGAAAACTGCTGATGCTCAAATCAGAGGGGAGGCTAGTTAGCATCCCTGACATCAAGGGAATGAATTTTTAGAAAGCCATTCATGGATATCTGACAAACAGCTTGAAAGGGATGCCAAACCTTCAGGGTTTCTGTCATAAGCCTTAAAACATATTTGCATATTCTTTGCATAGAAACAGGAGCTTTCTCTCTGTTGCCAAACTGCAGAGCTAAAAGGATGCAAAATCCCTACCTAGTCCAAGGGGCTGTGATGGGGAACTTCATAATCAGAATTCAAATGTGTGACACAGATTAGGAAAATTACTTCTGCCATAGGGTTCCCCCAAAAGGGATTTCTGCCATATCTGAGAGAGACTGGCAAATCCTGTGCAGATTGGTAAGCAAAATATACCTGCCATTAAAAAGCTTGTTTTCTTCTCCAGGCATTTCTCATGTGAAAATAGCTCACTGACGTCAACAGATCAAGCAGATTAATTTTAAGGTGCTACTGCTTAGTTTTCTTGGTATCAAATGCACTTTTTTTCTGGCAGTTTTGATTTTTCTTTCTCAAATTGAAAACTATATGATCACGAATAGAACCAGATTAAGAGAGAAATAAAGAAATTATGTTCCTCCTCATACAGCCAGTGCACCCAATGGCCCAGTTTCCTAGGAGTTTCATGTCCTTCTAAGCTATCCAAATTTTCTGTGAGCTGTTGTGTATTGACCCAGGAGTCCTTGCCCTTGGAAGGACTGCAGGGCACATGTCCAGGAGGAGGAACTCTACTGAATTGCAGGATCTATGACAATGTGAGCTGGACTGGTTTAATTCCTGCGTGAGGGCTTCAGCTAGGAGTTCGACTGGGAAGTGTTAGCATCTGTGATGTGGTCCACACACAAATACAGGTGCATTGGCCCCTTGGCAATCCCCCATGTTGCTCTTATTTCTGACATTTTCATTGAATGATTTCCTTTTCCTTCTTTTAAATGAAAATGCTTCCAAGACCAACAAAGCACTGTGCTTTTAACATTTTGGGGAGAAAGCTGATGACTGCACAGGGATTTATGATGGGTGAAAGCACTGTATAATTTTTAGCATATAAATTCACTCTCTGGTCATCCACCCACCCAGGCAGTAATGTGGGTGGAGTTCTCATCATATTAACAGAGAGTTGCCATTTAAATTTCCCATGCATAAAGCCAACAATAGACTCCCATTGCGTATACATGGCACTGCCATTGATCTGATTGATTTTGGGTTGCATGTGGTCAGTGATGTGTGAATTAATAGGAAAGACAGTTAACCCTTTTCATGAATGCCTCTTAGTCAGGACTATCTTTGAAATAAAGTGCTAATCAGTATTGATAGAATTAGATGACAACTTGTAATAATTATGAAGTTATAAAAGAAATTAATTATCTGTGATTTAAATTACAGATTTGTCCATGAGTAGGGTCTTAAAACTGTAGAAAATTTTAGTATCTTATGTTCTTCAGAGATCTGGCTGCATTTTTTGTATTATGTGACTTTTTATCTCTTGTCATTTTCAAGGCTAACATAGCAGTAACTAGGTTGACAGAGATTTAAAACAGAGTGTACATGGCTTCACATCATTACGGTACAGAGAATTGTGTTTAAGACTAAATGAAGGGGCAGTCAGCTCAGAAGCTCAGAAGAAACACTTTTGCCAAATCTGTGTGGTTGGAGTCAAATCAGGAATATTGGGCATTTCTTCTGCCTCTTGGAAAGATGATCTGAGCATGAGACTTTTGGCAGAGTAACGTGCTGCTTTGTTAAAGAGAAGCTCGGGTTTGCTGGGTTGTCTGGGTTTGTACCTAGTCTGCAGCTTTATGGGGCAATGGCCCAGCTTTCACTGAAAAAGGGTGGAGGAGATTCCCGAGCAGAATATCTCCTAGCTTGGTGAGAGTGCTCCCCAGAGGGGTGAATATGTGAAGGATATTAGGACTGAGCTGGTGGCCTGTGTGGGTCTGTATCAATGGAACTGGGGGATCCTGGGATGGCAGCCATTCATGGTACCTGCAGAAGCAAAAGCTATCATGCTTCCAAAACTATTACTTGTCTAAGATCTTTGGGGCAGATCTGGCTCTTGTACTTCAAATTGAAATCCTTTTATGGATCTGTGCCCTGCAGTCTGGGGGAGCTGCTGAAGCTGGTGAAAATGAAAAGACCTTAGTTTCAGTGTGTAAAACATTAAAGCATTTTTCTGAACAGCAGACAAAAATGGATTTGTTTCACATAGGTAGTTTTATAATAAAGGTAATTTGAAAATATTCCATGTTTGGTGATACTCTGCTCTAATTTCTTGAAATAAAAATTGTGGAACAAATATTCTGCTTTCTACAATGTAAGTATAGTCCAAAGGCCAGTATTTCTGTAGAAATATGTTTGCACCAATTTTAGAAATGCTATTTTTGACATAATTATATTTTTTTCAGTAAATAAGAAAAACATTTATTTCTGTTTTCACCTTAGTTTCCATCATTTTCTTTCCAGCAGAGTCAAAATGTCAGACAAAAGTGATTTAAAAGCAGAACTTGAGCGCAAAAAGCAGCGCTTGGCTCAGATAAGAGAAGAGAAGAAACGGAAGGAGGAGGAAAGGAAGAAGAAAGAGGTAAATATGCACAAGTGCCTTTTAGATAGCTCATGCTTGCAGAAGGGGCTTGCTAAGGTTTTGACATCTTGGTATTTTATACCCCAAGGTATCTATCTGTCATGTGGAATGAGATTCTCAAACCCACATCAGTCTAACCTTAAAATCAAAATGCTTATTTTCAGTCAAGAAAGTTGGGGTGAGGGAATTGCTTTTAAAACCAATGAACTGTCAGATGATAACAGTTTAGACAAAATGATGTGTACGTGTGTGTAGAAAGAAAAATTGATTTGCCACAATGCTTTTTCCTGGCCTCTTCTTCAATGGAAAGGGAGTGGAGAGTAAGGAAAGACAGGAAGAGGGCTTACAGTTTTTTCAAGCCATTACAATCTAAGTATGTATTTTTGAAGACTAGTTTGATTACTAGCTAAGGTAACAGATTTACAGTTATTATTCTCCACCAGAGTAAAACATAATTGCAATTGCATTTTCATCTTCTGGCATGGGTGCATCCTTCAGTTCTGTTAAAGTTTGATTGACATATTAGTTTATTTGTCCTTGACAATATGTATTAGGTTTTTCATTAAGGGATTTGTACTTCTTTTTATTCAGTCACTTAGTGGAATAGAGGTGAGAATTGACAGGGAGTGGATATTCATTTTCATGCAAACTTGGAGAAGCATTAAGTGATTATGTTTCCTTTCCTTCAAATGTCAACACTTACTATAGTTTAAAGCACCTGTTATCCTTTACTAATAACCGGTTTCCTTTTAAACTGACACTTTAATATTGTACATGAATTTCATGGAATTACTGTGAAAATGTGATGCAATCCAAGAAACCAGTGTTCCAGTTTTGGCTGTCTTTTTAATCTTTTTTCATTTGAGCCATTTTTGTGCAATTGCAATCCCACCCCCCGTGAGTCACCTGGAGTCACTGGGGAAGTCCTTTGTAAGCAGAACTTTAAACATTAATATTTTCAGTGTTCCTTACTAGCCTGTTAATGAATTAGAGGGAAAAGAGACAAGCCAATGGATGAAGGAAGCTATTAATTCCTTTCCTTTGTCCTTCACCTCTGATTTTATGCCTCACGGAGATTTTGTGGTGTCTGGAACTTTCCACTGGCCCCAGTAGCCAGATCCAGCTTGGGACACTCAGCTCTGCAGGTTATACTGCCGTGCCTAACTGTGGCATCGTAAATGGGATGCACTGGGGTGTCTAATGCCCTCCAGGAGTGAAGTCTAACATTCAGTTAAGAGCTTAGCCATGCACACTGGTACAGAAGAGTTATCTACCATCCTGTGTACTGAGATACTTCAAGCTAGCTCATGGGAAGAGCTGAGCACAGTGACATGCCTGAACTTCACCTGTTAATGCAGTGTTCTCCTGCATCCTGGCCACGTCCAAACTGGAGTACGTAGGGATGCTTGTGAAATTCAAGGTTTTCTGTGGTGCTTGCACCAGCATCAGCTGTGGCTTTATGCACTGTGTGAGTCCCCTGTGCCCCACACTCTGGTTGCAGCAGAACAGAAAACCTCTCTGTATGGAGGTCAGGTAAGATCAGCTGATTTAGAAGCTGATGCTATCCGACGTAGGTTCCAAAGTACAAAGGCAGATGCCTCCAGCATTCTGTGTAGGAACTATGCTGGGATTGTTGCATTTGGGACATGACAAAATGATAGACATGGCCACTTGCATTTTGTTCTACTTGCATTACTGCTTACCGCACTAGACTAACAAAGTGAGACATGGGTTCAGTTGCCTCATCTGCCTGGGAGAAGGGCCACAAGCCTGCTTTTTAAAAAGAAGTGTTTTAACCACTAGGCAGGTGGTGTTTTCCTTCCACCCTACTAGACTGGGGAAGTATGAGTCAAATGTAAGGGATTCTGGCTAATGTAGATGTTGCTCCTCCTGTTTCTAGGTCCCAGTAGACCAGAGCGGGAGGAGTCTAATGTGTGGAAGCTCCAAGGAGGTACAGATACTGAAGTAAAGAGGGAGGGGTCTTGTGAACCATTAGTTTTGGCTGTTGGTGCCCAGTGCTGCCAAAATCCTGTTTAGACACGTTAGTCCTTTCCTTTGTTTCTGTTAGATGCTGAAGTTTATGAGAAAGCATTTTATAGTTAACGAGTGTTTGAGAGCAAATGTGGGCCCTTAAGCCCAATGATATTTTATTCCTTGATTCTGGAGGAAGTAGAAAGGGGCCATTTTTATTCTGGGTAATGATATCTCTTATTTTATGGTCAGTTTTTACATTAGCTGAATAAGTTGCGTCTGATGAGTGAGAGGCGGTAGATTTCCATTGTTTTCCTGTAAAAATCCTTGCAAATATCCTTGCAAAGGTTAGTTTTTTTCATGCATTCAGGGAAAACTTTTGTTAGATATATATATATAGCATAAATAATCTGAATTATTAATTATCTAAACATATTTAAATGAATTTCAAAAGGCACCTAAGCAGTGGTGCCTATATTTTCTGTGTATAATTGCTAGAGCTGATTATACGTAGATGAAACTTTTCTGTATTGTTTTGTTTTGTTTTGCTTTGCTTTGTTTTAACTCAGGCTGATCTACAGCAGAAGAAGGAGCCAGCTCAGGAAGATTCTGACCTAGACCGCAAAAGAAGAGAAACAGAAGCTTTGTTACAGAGCATTGGTATATCCCCAGAACCACCACTAGGTATTTAAGAGAAGCACACTGTAAAGCATTCAGCTCTGCCACAATGAATGCATTCTTTCTCTTAAAGCATGCTTGGCTTTTTTGATTTTTGGCTGTAGTAGTGAAGTGAACTCTTCTGTTTGAATGCCTGCCATATCATACACATATACCAGTTCATGGCATTTTTGAGTACTTGTCATTGCCTAAAACATCTGTTTCATTTCTTCAAGAAATTTTTGTGAACATAATGCAGATCAGGTTTGCATACCAGCAGTGATTTCTTTTCTGATGGACTTCATTGTCTTCTATCACATTTATTTGATGACCCGTGAAATATTATTATAAATGCTGCAGTTCATTAGTCCCAAGTTTTGTTCCAAAAATTCATATTAAGGAATTGCTAAGGAAGGAAGATTGTAATCGTGTGGGAATTTCCATTGAAAACTGAGAAATTTCCTTCCTGCCTTCCTTCCTGTGCCGCCTTCCCCCTTGAATCCAGAATCACCCTCACTGTATTAGCTAAAATATTGGTTTCTCTGGAAGTATCAAGCCTTGTCATTAAATTTACTGGGAGTGAATCTAGGATTTTACCCCTAGACATTCTTGCCTGTAATATTTAGGAAGGACTCCAAATGTAACAAAATATTGAAACCTTGATTTAGGGAAGCACCTTATAGAAAAGCTTGGGTGCGTATAAAAGTATATTTTGACATTCTGAATTGGAATTTCAGTTAATAGCTTGCATCAGTCAACATTGAACATTTATTGAGGAAAGTTACTATTTTTGTGAGTTATGATATAGTGACTGAAACTTTTAAATACCACTCCTCAGAAGAATTTTCTAACAGCAATGCTTAGATTATTTTTATGTGTCATAAAATACATTTTGTACATTTTATTGTGATATTATAAAAACAGATACATTTTTAATGTTGTAGCATTTAAAGCTCATTTTTATCTAAAAAATGAAGATGCATTTACCTGTCATATTATTAACTAAACACATAAGTTTGTGTTGCAAATTATCAATTCTTATCTTAGCTAATCATTTTGTGGTTGATACTGTCAAAGCCACCAGAAAATTTACCTGTAAGATGGATCATTTTAGATAAACAATAGTATTTTGTCCTCTATCAATTCCCTATATATATACACTCACAATTAATATACAAAGGAGGCTTTAATTCTGCCTTCACACATGCATGTGATACCTAGATCCCACTGTGAATGCTGAATACATGAACAGCCATGACATACCTGTGACCTGCCAAAGGGCTGTCACAAAGATGAATTCACTTTTCATGCTGCAGTTATTTCAGTGACAGTCTCCAGTAAGAATCTGCATGAAATGTTTGACCACATGGAAAATCTGAATCTCTTGACAGATCTCTCATTATACATTATAGAGCATAACAAAATAGTTTAAAGTTTTACTCCGTTAAATCCAGGAAGGGAAATGCACATGATTTAAACCAAATGGGAAACTTCACTCTTGCATTAAACCCCCTTTTTCGTGTTTTATTCAATGTGGATGCTTTAAAGAATACTTAATTAAGTACTGACTGGAGCCACCTTTGCATTTTTGAGAAACCATTTTAAAAGAAATCAGGGTATTTTTACTTTTTTATTTATTGTTTCCTTGCTGAAGAGCTTTAACACGGGCTGACCTTGAGCTATGAACTTCCTTTCCTGTTTCAGGAAATAAAACTGCCTTTGCATGAAATATGCTTCAAAAGCCTTGGCAAGACAAAGAGAAAATCACTTCTAAAGCTTGGGCAAACGATATCTAAAGGGAAACTTCCCTGAGTGTTGAAATCATGTCCCACCCAAAATGGAAGCTTTATATGACCTAAATTACTTAAGAAAGCACAATCACTAAGCAAACTAATGTGTGTTCTCACCATTTTTGGGAAATGATTTTAACTTAGCTGGATTTTCTTATTTAGCTTTTATTTTTTATGTCATTTCCACACTGCAGCCTTAGACCATCTCTAATGGACACTGGCTTTTGATTATATTAAAAATTTGGAAAGTATGCTTGTTCTATTGCCTATCTGGCTTTACCAGAAGAGTTCACTTAAGTTTTTTGACAAGCCCCTGATATTTCTTCATACCTTTAAAATCTTTTGCAAGCCAACTTTAAACGATGCCCAAGAAAACAATTGCTATTTTATTTCCACAGGGAACTCCTCCATTGATTAGCTGTCGATACCCTTTGGGCTTTCAGCCCTCTCTAAATTCATGTCAATTTTAACACTTCCAAAAGACTTAAAATTCACTTGACTCTCTTCCTTTTCTTTTTCTTTCCTTCCTTATTTGCTTTCACCATTTCAAACTCTCCTACTCATTCATCCACTATCATTTTGGTACATTGGTTTTGATTTGTCTGACACTGCTCTTCATCAGTGCAGTCGCTGCATGTGTTAACATGGGATACCTGTTATTTTCATTATTTAGTCCCAACCCCTATGTCTCCCTCTTCGAAATCAGTGAGCACACCCAGTGACGCAGGCAGCCAGGACTCAGGAGATCTGGGACCCATTGGAAGGTAAGACACAGAGTCAATAGTGTTGAATAAATGTAGGTTGGGTTTTTTTCACTTTACTCTTACTTTCCTATTTTTACCTTTGCTTCTGTAAATGAGAATGTACTGTATCTGATGGGCACATTTTTTTTCTTTATTTTCAATTGTATGTTACCATTCAGTAAGACTGCTCTCAGATGGGAGGTAAATAAATGCATGCAGCAAGTAGACCTTAAGCCATGAGCCCCAGACCTCATACTGGAAGCAAAAGATCAAACTACGCTTCTAAAATGGCCTACAGAAAGCTGTTATCCTGTGTGGAAATACGCTAAGACCAGGGGGAAGTGTCCAGTGATAGAACCTGTTACTCATGTGAGCTATCTTTGTCCACATTAACTACTGCTGTTTGAAGTGATCCCAGGTAAAACGCCTTGGGTTTTTGCATGGTTGCTAATCACAATGTGTGCAGCTGACAAATTCTGGGGAGAGCTTGTACAGAAACAGGCTGAAACAGCCTGGGTCACACCGGCAATTCTGCCTTGGAAATTGTGGATATGAGAGTCTAATGGAGAATGGGAGGGAAGCAGCTCTCTTCTTCTTGGAAAGAGGTTGTGGGGAGTGTGTAAGGCATTGCCACAAGAGCAACCTTCTTACCTTTGTATGGCTGAAATAGGAAATGAAGTGGCCAAAATAATTTCTTCTCTGGAGTAGAAAAGAAAGGATGCTGCTGCTGGTAAAGGAGCACATGTTCAAGTAAGAAGAGGTGCAACAAACTTGAATGTATATTTTGAGAAATGTAACATACTGTTCCTATGAACTCCTTATGTATTAAACTAATTCAATATAAAGCTGACTGCCAGTGCACCCAAATCTTCCAGCCAGGACTCCGCTAATGGCTTGAAAACACAGTGATTGCTCTCTGCAGTTAGCAGTGCTCAGGAGTAGACACCATGCCTCTACAGACATTAACAGTAATGTGACAGATCTTCAGGCCACCAGATTTTGTACCACACCAGTTTTATGTTTAGAAAAATCACATTTCTGTAATTTGAAAATAAGTTGAGTTCCCCTTCATCCAGATGCAGACACCATCAGTTGTGATATGCAGGTTGCACAGCCACTGCTGAAATCTCCTCAGCCCTTCTCTCAGGTCTGTTCTCTAGAAGAAACAGGTTGCTAAGTAGAAAAGCCCCAGCCTGTCTGATATAGCCATTCGAAACACAGAAAATAGTATAATGTAATGATACATTCATAAATAAATGCAGTAGATTTCAGCAAATCAAAGTACTTTGAGCAAACAAAAATTGGTTTTAAGTATAGCTTTCTGCTCACCATAAAATTATTTCCCGCAGCCCTACATGAAGCTATGACAACACTGGCTGAAGACTTCTAAATTCCTGCTTTTCTTCTGAGCTTTAATGGTGTGACTTCTTTACTGTCAAGGTAGTGAAATGCCCTTTGAAGGATTTATTTTGCTGGGACATACACTCACACTTTGACTCTGTCAATAACAAGCAATGAAAGCCCATAACCATGTGTCCCTATGGAGGAGGAGTTTATCCTCTTCAAAGCTCATGATGTACTACACTGTGAGCTTTTGATTCAGATCCATCTTCTGGCTAGTTGTGGCCATACTAAGAGTTCAGTGGGAATCCGAAGACCTAGTTTGTAGTCCATCGGTTTGCTTGCCATCCTCTCTGGTGTTACAAGGGCGAGCTGTATGCCATGAAGGCCTCTTGCAGATGTTTGCCTGGAGTGATTGGTTTGTGGTAATTCAGCAACTTCTGGTGCAGGCCTTGGTGAATCTCTGTAAGCTGTGGATAATATTGGGTGGAAATTAGTTGGATTAGTTTGCCACAGGATGCAGAAATATACTCTCACTGCATGTTTGTGTGAATGAGTGCACTCAAGCATGCATGTGATAGAGCAGTCAAAGTTGGTAGGAAGGATGTTGGTGGACCAACTTGGTGAGAAGGATGTTGGTAGACCTGTCATTACATTGGGTCAACAGGATGAAACCACCTCAGCTGTTTTCTGAGAGATGCCTAGATACTATTTCTGACTTATTTTGACTACAGCATGTGTGAATGCCTGTTTCTCTCTAAAAGCAAGGTTATTCTGCTTCATTTTAATGTATCCTTCCATTTCAGTCTCTGTGGTAGAGGGTGCTTTTGACAGATCCCTTGTCATGCCATCGTGCTTGAAAGATCCTCCCATTTTCCTCATTCTGCTACAAATTTGCTGTACAACAGTAGACTGAGCACAGGCATTAGAGAGGAGCAGACTAGTTCCAAAGCTGTTAATACCACCATCTCAGAGATCACAGCTCATCTATTGTTTAATGCTGCTAATGCTGCTGCCGAAATAACGAGCTCACAGAGCCTGGCAGAAATTCTGCATGCAGTCTGATTATTCATTGCTAACATGTTCTCCAGAGGAAAATAAGGATATTAACAAAAAAAAAAGAGATCTGTGAAGTCATAGATTTTGGATCACTGCAGAAGAGAGGCCCTGTTGAAAGCTTCGAAGAAAGCAAAAGATCTTTGTATGTTCCCATTTGAGGCAGCAGTTTCTGGAGCAGAACTAGGTTGGGTTCTTAATTCTGTGAGTTGTTGGCAGTTATGGTAGTTGTCAGACTTAATCTATTTGTTGCAGTATCACAAAATATATCTATCTGAGGCATGTTTTTATTGGCAAGCACCCATGATTCCTTACAGAAGAGTGAGTGTAGTTTATCCAGAAATCCAGGTTTCTAATATCCACTTTTCAGGAAGGACAACTGATAAATTAGAGAGATTGAACAGTGTTAAGGAGCAATCATCCTGGAACCACAGACTTCACTCAGTCTTACTTTGCAAGATGAAAACTAACTGGCAACTTGCTCACCAAGGGTAATAGTTATAAAAGGAGCAGAAGGTCTCCAGCAGACAATGTTTAAGAGCAGCAAAGTGTTCATCATTGAATCTGGACAAATAAACACCCAGAAGTTTTAATAGTGAGGCAAATAAAACACTAAAGCAATTTACCTGAAAAGTTTGTTGGATCTTCTGTCATCAGCCATTGCTCATTCAGGATAATGTGCCTGCCCAACAGGCAGATGAAAGGTCAAACAATTCATTCTGAAAAGTCAAACAGCTTTTTTGTTGCACAGGAAGAAAAGCGGCACGGTCACAATGGTCCCTTATGCCATATGATCTATGGACTGGTAGTGCTGCTATCCTGCAGGACTATTGTTCATTATCTCCAGCCCAATAGCTAGGGCAACACTGTCCTTTCCTTGATGCCATTAAGCTTATTAGGAGAAGACATGGGGCCACCTGTGTAATGGCACTAAATTATGGAACCCTTTCTGTCCTTGCAGCCCAGGCTTCTATAAGGGCTTTTTTAGCTGATTGATCTTTAGTAGAACATTGCTATTTGTCATTGCTTTTTCACTAGGGATAACGCTGGGTTTCAGGAGCGTTCACATTTCCCTCTGAGCCATAACAGCAACTGTAAGAATGAGCGGGTGTTGGGTGAGTAACTGTGCTAGAAACTACTGACAGTTTTCTTCGAGTGCTTTCATTTAAACAAGGGAGGCAGCTGTTATTTTTTTTTTTTTGGTGGTTTTGAGGATCAGTTCTGGGTAGGAAGAGGGGCCTCATACTTTGATGCTGGAAGATTGCACCATAACTGTGTGCTTAAGGAATGGGATTGGTGTGTGCTGCTCTTCGCTATCAACAGGCTGCTCTGAACAAATTAGAGCTCTGTTGTTACACATGGAGCAATTTGCCTGTCTCCACATTGCTTCACACATCCCACTTCACTTTTCTGATAGCTTGTGCTACACAGATAGGACAGGAAAACTACATCACAGCCTGAACTGATACCTATCTCTGGATGAGGGTTATTGATTCACGGGGGTTTCTGCTGCAATATATTCAGACATGCCTCGTTCTCCACAAGACAAAGTTTGCAGGATCCCATGAAGATTCTCCTTGGCATACAGTATGCTGGGTTCCTTGAGGATCAGTATTTTGTTTGGTTTAGTATTTTGTATGCATTTTGCTAATGCTCAGTGTCCTGTTCCTGACAGTTACCTGATACAGATATGTGCAACTGAAATGCAGATTCCAGCTAACTACATCTGAGTAAATGTTGTAAAGAACGGGGCTGAAGTAAAGACGTTTGCTGAGAGCTCCTGTGCTGTAGTATGGTGTGAAAAACAAATTTACCTCTTTAGGGCTATTAATATGCAGCTTCTTCATGACAACTGTATGCATCTCAGCCCTCCCTAGCAGATGCTCTGAATTTTTGCTACCTTAGTGTGCCGGAGAGGATGTACAGTTGTAGTACGACTGCCAAGAAACAGTGCCCATGGAGACGTGTTTTACTACTCAGTATGCCTAAGACGTTCATAAATTTCATCTTCTTATCACTCACAGCCATGAACTGCATATTTGCATCCTCAGAGGGAGTACACAAGGACAAAACTTGCACAGTGCTTCAGAGCCAAGCAGTGCAATACCACATATTGTGGGCTGAGCAGCTCTTTACAAAAGCCCCAATACCCTGATACAGGTAGAGGCAGAGCCCTAGGGTTGGTCTGTGTTTTGCATGCCAGCTAAACATAAAATAGCAGGAATATATCTGTGCTGGAAGGATGGACTCCTGTGGCTGGGTAGTTTTCATGTGATAATATTAGCCTGAGCTGGTGTGTATTCTTGTATTACCCAAGGGTGTCCATGTGTTCACCCTGGCGAATTGCACACTTTGAGGAGTGCTGTGTGTGGACCAGGATGTGGTTTATCTGTGTGGTCCCTTTTCTCCCTGTATGCTTCACTACTCTTATACATTCCCAGTTAGCTTTTTTACCCTACAGTGGTAGGTTTGTGTGGTAGCATCCCATTTATTGTTTAGCTGGCTTGTGTGCGTGTGCATGCAGTGAAGTCCTGTGCATGCAGTACTTCTCTGCATTTTGAAACATGAGAATCCTGATACCTGAGTATAAGGTTTCCTACCTTCCATCTGCTCAGTAAACTGCACCAGGCTCAGCTGCCTTAGGTGTGTAAAGGTTAATAGTTGCCTTTCTTTCTGCAACAGCTTCATCTGTGCTCTCTCGCTTTCTAACTTGCATATTTTGCTGCACTTATGTTTAGATACCTGATTATTTTGTGGGCTCCCATAAAGACAAAGATGATTGATAGGAAGCATTCTTCATCTTTTGCTACCTTCTATCAGAGGATAGCTATTTCAGTGTGGTGCTTTATCTGCTGTGAACTAAGGCAAGCTGGATTATTTTGTACTGTTTCTCTTGCAGTTCACTGGTTTTGGTGCGTTTTTCTGGCTACAGCTACTCATTCTGTAATTATTGTTCTTACTTGGATTAATTAATGATATCACAGTTTCAAAAACAGAGATGTGTTTGAAATTGCTCTGAAATTGGTTAGCTTCCTTCAGTGTGAGAAACTTACTTGCAGTAAAACAGGGTCAGCCCTTACTTATATGAAGCTGTAAATGTTTAATGGAAGTTCCAGTGAGAATGAGTTTGAGCACAGCATCAGGTAGCAGATAAAAGAAAAGGCAGATAAAAGAGAAAAAGGGAAATAATTTCTCAAAGAGGTTTTGTAGCAGTAATATTCTGCTTCTGTGGCAGTAGTATGTCATAGAAGTTAGACCACTCTGTAATTACAATCGACTCATCATCACTACAGTTTTTATTTCTAGATTAAATACAGTACACGAGAAGTAAAGCAGCTGCCTGTAGTGATGGTTACCTTCTCTGAGGAGCAGTACCACCTCTGGCTTTGGCTGTTGGCAGAATGTTTTTCCAGTATGTCAGTTCATCTTGCAGTCAGTGTGACCTCAGAGTGTGTTCCCAGCTGTGTTCCAGAGAACACAGTAGCAGCTGTCACATTAGGTTGGATGTCCTTACCGATAGTTAAGAGCATGTCTTCTCTTGCATTCTATTTTGAAGTTTACTGATAATACTAGTCTGTATTTATGTATGTTTCCATCAGATGTGATTCTGAGTTGCTTCCATTTCCCATGCCCATTTTGAGGCATTTGGGTGTAAAAAGAAATATACTAGGATGTCTTTTCTTTCACTGTGTTGATGTTCATCCTCAGTTTGTATTGGTCCAGTACAGGGAGAAAGAGATGTAATTCCATTTTTTTTTTGTGTGCAGCATATTATTTACTCACTTTGTGTTGTTATTAGGTATTCTGCTTTATAATACAATGTCTAAACACACACACAAGGCATGTTGATCCTGCGTTGCTTCATGTCTGACTCAAATACAAACATTTCTTGCTTCTCACATGAAAGTACATAGTTCTGGAGCACCTGGGCAATGAGTGGATCAAAACATGCCATTATTTTATTCACACTTTTACAGCTTCGTATTTAATCTTGCTTACTATCAGCCAAGTTTGTTGATTTTTTAAAAATAAAAAAGGCATCTCTTGTTGTGTTGCTACCACATAGTACTTTAAATCACAAAGATTTTGTTTGCTGATCTCTCATGAGCATATCTAAATGTCACCAAAGTCTTTAAATTCTGTGGGTTTTAGGCCTTTTGCCTGCAGAATCAGACTTGGCATCTCAGCTTTTATTTTCACTGGTTTACTTTTAAACAGTTACTTACCTTGTACTGTAATGTAATGCAGCAACAAGCTGAAGAAAGGGTATCAGAATGCCATTCTCCCTTTTAAATATTTGCTTTGTTGTTTAATTAGACAGATGAAGAAGTCAAAAGAAGAAGGTGGATCCTGGCCTCTATTTCTTTTATACAGGAAGGTTGCATTATTGTAGTAGATGATCTTTTACAGTCCATGCAGTGTTATTTCCTATCTTCTCTAACTATAGAAAACATCTCTCATAGCTGTTAATAAAACCATGTTTCTGTAAGATCTGCTAAATGTAATGTTATTGCCTAGGGCTTAGCTACTTTATCAGTAAGTAAATGCATTTGACAGATTCTGTACAATGATGCTGTTTTGTCACTGCTGCTCAGCTTTGCATTACCAACAATTCATTGTGTTACCATGTTTACAAATGATATGGGTACTTCTTCATCTGTGACCAGTACAAGTGGCCTTGTGTTGAGTTGCCTCAGGAGTAGCAGCCAAAACAGTAGTGTTTTTTTTATGGTGTTTTTTTCTTAAGATCAGTTTATATGTACAAAATGGCCTTTTAAATGGCTGTTTTAACAGCGTGTGTGTTTCATAAATGGGCTGAGCCAAATGGAAACACAGAACAGTGCAACAACTCAGAGAGGGAAACAGGAAAGACTGAAGGAAAATATCTACATTATGGTGACCTTCACTTGAATGGTGTTTTATTCAGAAAGAAAGAAGGATTGTAACCATAGGGACCACTGTGTAGTGCAGACATGAGTCTTTCACAGTGGAGAGTTAAGGGAAATGGTTTGGTGGCTTGAGGCAAATAGCATAACATGGCATGCTGGTGTTGCTGCTCTTCTTTAGTGGCTTTGACCTTGGTATGGGATGTTGCCATCACATTGTAAGGCAAAATACACACCTCAGCTGTTGAATTTTTTCCAGTATAATTTAGCATGACATCAGTGTCAGGATCTTTTGGCACATATGTTTTATCTTACAGTTTCCAACAGCGATAGAGGCCAAATCGTGCCTTAAGCCTTCTTGACCCGAATCATGCAGGCATCTATGAGGGAGTGACAATGCCAGCTGCCTCCCCCTGCCTGGGGAGACCCTGGCTATCTCAGCTGTCTTGATCCTACCTTTTAAAGCAATGCTTCAAATCTCTCATGCTCCTTATTCCCAGCCCATTTACAGAACAGTAACAGAGTGGGCCGGTCCTCCTCCCATGAGCATGGGCTGCTCAGAATGAGTGTCTGCTTGCACATGTCATTGCTTACCCCACATAAATTAGGATACAAGGATGGAGGAAGGCAGATTTCTTGCATTTACCCTCCTTTGGTCCCTGCCCAAGAAGAACCACAATTCTTCTCCTTTATATTCAATTTATATTTAGCCCTAGATATCTAAAGGCTTTCCCTGCCAATTTTTTTTAGCCTCTAAACATAAGCAGACACCTTAGGGACTGATATTTGGCAGTTGCTTTCAAGTGTCTGTATGTCTGACCTAGAAAGTAGGGAGTGTTTTTCAGTGCATGCCAGTTACAAAGTCAGCATGGTCTGTATTAATTAGAATCATCTGCAATCCTTTTAGCATGTGAGCCTGTGGTATCGCTAAGGATTTTTATGCTTTCATTCCTAAAGGACGGATAGAGTTCATTGCTCCAGATCTTTGATTATTTTTCTCATTTGCAAGCATCTCCACACTATAAATTAAAGGAGAAGGAGAGATTGCCATTCCCAGTGTGCTTTGTAAAGTGCCTTGGAAACCTGAGCCTCAGCTGCATCCAGAAGAAAATAATAATACTAATGTATAAAGCCCCACTTAACCATGTAGGTTATCAGACCAGCTGTAGTTACTTCTCTGTAGTTATTTCCAGACATATCATGCATGTATTTAGTCAGACAATCAGATGATTTTAAGAACTAAAACACTAATCCTCTTAAAACAGCTCACTTGCTAAAGTCAGCTCAGCTTAAATAGCTCTCTTGCATAGAATTTCATCTTGATTTAATTAAATCATATGTGATCACCTCCTATGTTAAACTGTTTAACATAGTTGAACTGGTACAGTTTGTGCATGTAGATGTTTTTTTTTTTTTTCTTCACTAGCCTATTAAAAAGCCCTTTGCTATATCCCTATTCGAAATTTTAAGCTTAATCTGGAAAAATAAAAGGAGGCTCTGAGTAGCTATTTCAGTAACTCCTTTTTCTAGGAATTTTCTTCAAAGCTGTGATATTTTTCTCCATAAGCAGAACAGTTTGTTTCTCCATTTAAAATTGATTTTGATTCTGAAATTTTAGTTTTACTTTTTTACTTTAATAATTCAAAATCAGAATAAAATTTCTGATCTGGTCTATTGGAAGTCATGTAATAGGGTCATGAAAACTTTTGTCATTTTTACTGTTGGTGTGAAAAAATATTGATAACTCTCATACAGTGACCTCTTGTTTCAACCTATTTGTAGCAAAACTCTCATCCCCTCTGGAATGATTCTGCTGTTTCTAGCACCAAATGAATTCTATAAACAAAACTCTTTCTCCAGCTAGTAGTTACTGGATTTTAGCACTGAACCAAGCATGAAAATTTGCTGAAATCTGTCACCTTCTTCTTCAGCTGAATAATGCAAGACCTAAAGTCTGTAGGTTCTAGCCTTAGTGTTAGCCCTTTAACTCCTCTTGAAAGGGTATGGATTGCCTTTTCTAGATTTGACTAATACATGTGACTGTCTTTTATGCAATTTTATCCAAAGCCTTCCTTTATATGCATGTCCATCACCTCTGGATCACAGTGTCCTAACGTGAGTACTGTGGTTCCTTTAAAGCATCTGCAGGAGATGTTAATATGTAAAAAACATTTCCTGCCAAGTTCTTGCTTTACATTTGTGTTCATCTGAGTTCTATTTTGTTGCATAATCTTACTCTTTGTATAAAAAACCAAGATGAAAATACTGTTTTAAAAATGAATTGTCAGGGTTTGCTACAAGAACAAAAAACTTGTGCCTTTCCCCCTCTTGAATGTTTTTTATTACTGCACTTTCATAATGGCAGTTCATGCTATCCAGCGCTTACAGTAAATCTGTGTCAGTTCATGGGCTGAGGAGAAGCTTCTAACTATTTGATCTTCATTCCTCACAGATCCAGCCTGCTGCTCACAGGCAACAAGCATAAATATGCAGAGTAAGATTTCTGTAGCTATAGCATATACATTGTGAGAATGACAAAGCTCATTACATTGTCGTGGGACTATATTCTGTAATGTAGACCTGAATCAAAAGACAGACTTTAAATATACTAAATAAGTTCAGCAAACTGGACTAATTTCACTGCTGATTTAATTAGTGGGATTCTGTGAAGTGGAAATCAACAAGGTATTGGTCCTGTGCTATGTCTTTACAATTAAAGGCATTCCAGAATTGTTCATTCTGATTTAAAAGTCAGGTAGATTTTGAAAACCATTAAATACATTCAGCAGCGTAGCCTTGATTTCAATATTTAAATATTAATGTGATTTAAATATTATTTGTTCATGATTTTTTATAAATACACCTTTAAAAAAAAGGAGGAATTTTAAACTCATGCCCTTCTGAGGAAGGCTGTTATGGTTGCCAGTCAGCTGAAAGATAGTGCTCTGCTCTCAGGGAGGTCATAGTTGCTCTTTTTATTGATGAAGACTGAAAGTCAGAGGTGTCAGCCTGCTTGGAAGTGTAAATGCAAAACCCAGATATCTGGCTGTGCTCCGAGAGTGGTGCCAAACTCCATGTTCACTGAATGTGTCATGGAATTTCATGTTATGATTAGCAGCCCAGCTCTGGACACAGGAACGTGCAGGGAAGTCAGAGCATACTGCTCTAAAGCATGAGTGTCTTGGTGAGAGACACAAATCCTTCCTAGCTGCTGATAGCCATCTTGCTTATAATGTGCTTCAGAAAACAGGTAGCACAAGGGAGGTATTTTCTTTTTGCCAATCCTTTCAAAGTGGAACAAATCTGCAGAACAGAGCACAGATGGCAGTAGAATAATGGCTTAAATGCAAAGCATCAATTGAGGCAAGAGGTACTTTTCCATCTCTGAGTAGTAGATTTGAATCTTCTTTTCTTGATGTATTTTGGTTTGGAGACACACTTCAATACTACAACAGATATCAGAAAGTGAAAATTATAGTGGAGAAAATTAAGATTGCAAAAGTCTGGAAGGAAAGGAATAAAACCAAGCAGCTTATCTATGCGCATGTCTATTTTAAACACGTGCAGTAATTTCTCACCAACAGTTTCTTAGTTCCGATATTTTCATTAATCAAAAACAAAGTGGGAGCTTTGGAGAAACTGAAAAACAATATTGCTAGAACTCTAAAATTTTGACATTTAAAAATGATGCAGTCTGAAATTAATTGTGGCAATATTTAGACATTAAAAATTAAAAAAAAAAAAAAAAGACTACATGATGTATTATATATTGAAATTGCAAATAACACTGGATTGCAATTCAATGCCAATATTCAGTGACAACATTTGGTATCATATTAAAAAAGACATTCAAACACATCCTCAGCTTTGTATTCTGCTGATAATTTTAAAATGTGAAGGGTCACAGTTCTTAGTGTCAGCAGTTCTTCATATTTGGAAATTGTAATCCAAGCCTGTATTTTAAGCACAGGGCTCCTCCTTGCATTGAAGTCAAAACCAGGAATCCTGGTTTTCTTCATAATATTGGGCTTTTTAGTTAGCTCTTTTTCTCTTAATTCACATATTTTGCTAGTTTCGTTTGAAGTTACAAGAAAAGAAATCAAGAAGCAGACTGAAGCTGGCAGATTCTCAAGTCCCTCTCCTGTCAATGAATATACGCCCTTGGCTGTTGATCAGGTGCTAGCAGGGAGATGACAAGGAGAGCACAGACTCACACAACCAGGAGTGGCTGAGGTGGGAAGGCACCTCTGGAGATCATCTTATCAATCTCTCCTGTGCAGGGTCACCTAGAGCAGGTTGCTCAGACTGTTACCAGTTGGGTTTTGAGTCTGAAAGGATGGAGACTCCATGAACAACCCGATCAACCTGTTACAGTGTTTGATTACCCTCACAGTAAAGATGTTTCTTCTTATGTTTAAGTGGAATTTCCTTTTCTCAGTTTGTGTGCATTGCCTCTTGTCCTGTTACTGGGCACCAGCAAGAAGAGTCTTCTTTGCCCCCAGAATTCTTTGTGGAAAACCTCCTCACAGCTGGAGTTTAAGATGGGTCCTCAGAACAGCTACATGAAACAATTTCCTATCCGTGTGTTTGTATGCAGAGCCCATGGTGACCTGTTTCACTTTTGGACAATTGACTTAAGTTTCTGAAGACAGTACAAACACCCACTGCAAAGTCAGGACCCCCTACTATCACAGATGGGGAAAATGAGACTAGTCACATTGACATAATTTTAGAAGCATTACTCTGGTAAGCAAGGTGCTTTGAGACTTCATATGCTGTGGGTGAGTCCATATGCCCTGGATGAGACACTCCATTTCTGGTCTCTTTGTTTCAGTTAATAGCAGGCTATGCTCTGCTTAATGAGACTGGCCTTAGATTTCTGAAAACCTCAGCATAGCTTAATCTGTGGAGTCATGACACACTCCTTCACTGTAATTTAGGGTTAGAAAGGCATAGAAGTGATGTATTTCCCATGTAAAGGGTCATTTTAGGACACTGCTGCAACAGAAGATTCTGGGTTTGGGACCCATCATGTTTAATGGTGTTTCGTATGGGACACACGCATATATCTGAGCTCAGAAGTACCTCAAGACTCAGTACACTGTCTGTGTTGTTTTATGCTGGTCTGAAAAGCACAACAGCACCTGGTAACAGGAGATGCCAGAATATCATGTTTGCTTTCCTCCAGTTTCACTTGAAGGTGTGATTTCATGTTGCAAAGATATTTCTATCCTGCAAGAGGCCCCTTGGGGAAGCAGGGCTGGCTCTTATTGCTGTGAGTAGCCTTTTCCAAAAGTGTGGATTTCCAGGCCTGAATGCTTTCACCTGGGAAGGGGAGGAGAAAAGAAGTCATGCAGAGCACATGTTCTGCAGCATCAGCAACAGGTGAGGGAGTATTTGATTTTAGCTTCAAAAAGGCAAAGTCAGAACTAAGCTGCCAGAATGTAGGTTGAATGAAAAGCGTTGGATTGGGGCACTTACCAGACCCAAGTTGTACTGCAATCTGAACATGATTCCAGATATTAAATATCATTTTATGATGGTGACTTAATAAGTATATGTATTGGCACTGATGCCTTATGTGTTCCATGTACTGTCATTGAGGCCAGACCCAAAGTTGCTTAAATCAGCTGAGAAGTTCTCATGGATTCCAGATGGTTTTAGACGACAGGCTCCATGGCTCATTAATGCATTCTGAGGTTAGGAACATTACAAAAGAGTTCAAGTATTTTATTTGAATTTTAGCTTATTTATTTTAGTCTTTTCCACATTTTTTAATCTACATAATTGACATTATGCATTCAGAATAAAATCTTCTGGAAGTGAGGTTCTGCAGGCCATCATAACAGATGGCACATTGCCTGGTTTTCCATGGTAATAACACAGAAAAGGGAACACTTCTTTTCAGACTCCTTTCACCTTCAGCCTCAAATTTTGCAATGACCTCTGCCCTCTTAAAGCTGTGCTCTGAATATCTCCCTAATGTTTTGTGCAGGAATTCTGAACAGAAAAATCTAACAAGTTGCTTTACCATCCAATGCTTTAATAAAGGTATGACATCTGGGTCTCTTTCTCCCATGGATTTCTTTCTGTATATTATTCCACTACTGACTGGGGAAAAAAAGATGCATTGTGTCAAAAATTATCTGGTACTTCTTCAGTGCTAAGAGCTGAAACAGCACCAACATTAATACTGTCCTAAATACCTTGTCTACTTAATGCATGATCTAGAAGCCCTCATTCCATTCACACTGCCTTAGAACAATCTGTTATTCGATAACAGCTACAGCTTTTTATCGTATAGTCAGCCAAGGGCAACCACTGTGCACCAAATGTGTAAAAGGAAGATTGATCGCAGGGCTATTGTTTGGCACTATGTGGGAGACTGATAGAGCAACCAGCTTTGAAACAAAGTTGGGTAGTTCTGATTAAAGCATTGTCTGTGCTGTGCGGGTGGTGGGAACAGGCTGATCAGCACAGTCCTGACTGTGCTGCTCACACTCTGTTTCCAGGGTCCCTTTGCATGCCACATGCACTCACTTTCCCCACTGGAGGAGGCTCAGCTCACACGATCTGTTGGAGAGTTGTGGAAAACTGTAAACTGCAAGGGAACAATCTTTTTCCTGGCTTGGTCTAATGCTCATCTCTTTTGCCTGTAAAAAATATTAAGGTAAAATATTTTGTATCTCATCCATATAGATCTGTGCCAAAATCCACTGAACACATTTAGAGGGACTTTCAAGCTCATGCTTTCTGAAAGGGCCCAGAGTGGGAGTACATATGTCTAACTGCTTACCTCCCAGTCATAGAGTTCTCCTATGCCATGCACTTGTCTTCAGGGTCTGTAATGTTATTCTATCTGCCCGTGTCTTTGGGTGACTCGAAGTCCCAAAGCTAATTTCAGTTTTCTTTTATGAAGAAGAAAAGAAAAAAAAGGAACTGTGGAGAATGAACCCCTGTGCTAGATTTGAGAAAGATCAGGACCACCGTTTCACTGAGATCTGATGGCATTTCACAATCCCCACTGAGAACTGACCACAGGAGAGCAAACATAACTATGGTGCTCATCCAGATGATCAAGGAACATCATAAACTATGTCTGTTCATCACAGATTACCTTTAATTTCTGAGTCTGGATTAAAGCACAGACTATTCAACATCGTCTTTTGGTTGCTAATCCTCAAAGAATCTATTTCTTCTCCAGCGTTATTGCCATGGAAACTGGTTAAACTGCAGGTCCAGATTACACCTTTGCTGTTCACCGCCTTTCATTTTGATCTACAGATCTTCTTCAGGTGTCAGGTAGAGGCAAAGGGCAAATCAATATTTCTCCTTGAAGCATACAGTCACTCCCTGTGCTCTCCAGCCTTCAATATGTAAGTGCAGCCACTTGAGTTTTGTGTCTCCTAGGGCTAGAGATTTGAAACCTGAAGATCTGCTACCTGCAGCCTCATTTTCTGTGATGACATTGCTTAGCCAAGCTTGAGAGGGCAACACAGCAGAATGCTTCCTTATCTATTTTTCAGGGCTTTGCAAGAGGTAACACGATGATGCAGAGAGAACAATTAACATCTGGAGCACAAATGTAGGAAATATTTCACAGATTCACTAAAACTGTTGAAACCAGGAGTCATGGAGGATTGCTATTAAAACGTATAGTTGGCATGTAACAAATGATGGCCCCTCAACCATAGGTTCTATATTGTGGGGATTCTCAGATTTTGGGGATTTGAGTGCTATCTTGAATGCGTGAGATCTCCAAATTTATTTTTAGGCATTCAGTTGGGTGAATGTGCCCTCTCTTATAGCCTGGTCTGGATTCTTTGAGGTGGAATGTAAGGGCTGTACCTCTTTAGAGACCTGTTCCATGCTCTTGTTTTAATAAGATGAATTCTTTCTGATGGAGCAGTATTTATACCTTGGGAGATTCTGTAGGTTTGAAAGTTGATGAGAAATTAGTTAAGTATGTTTTCTTCTAAGTGTTTGAAAAACCTGGATATGTATGTATAAGTAGCCCCTATGTAGCTGTAAGATTAGGAACTGGCATTTACATAGCAAGTCCTAATATTTTGTCATTGGTTCAGCAGCAGCAGTTGTTTTTCTCCTTTAAGCAGTAGCTGGTGCAGCACTGTGTTTTGGATTTTTGGCTTGGGAGCAGCACTGATAACACCAGTGTTTATAGTTATGGCTTGGAGTGTTTAGGCTGGCAGAGGACTTTCTGAGTTTCATGCTCTGCC
>JASSUY010008007.1:11896-22170 GCA_032466535.1 Forpus xanthops | reverse complement strand
AGTTCAGATTGGATCTGAGGAAGAAATTCTTTACTGTAAGGGTGGTGAGGCACTGGAATGGGTTGCCCAGGGAAGCTATGAATTCTCCATTGCTGGCAGTGTTCAAGGCTGGGTTGGACATAGCCTTGGGTGGAATGGCTTAGTGGGAGATGTCCGTGCCCATGGCAGGGGGTTGAAATTAGATTATCTTAAGGTCCTTTCCAACCTTAACGATTCTATGACTCTATGATTTAGCATTGCATTTAGAGCAATAAAACCTTTGGAAGAAAGTTCCATACTTTCTCTTTGTAAATCCACATGGGGTTTGGAGTAGGTGCTTCCTACCACCCTTCTGTCTTGAAGGAGTGTCACTGGTTTCATACTGCCAAGCATTTTATAGTTGAACTCTCCTAGAATGGGTGGAATGCACACGAAGTTCATTCACTTTTGTATTTATCACATATAATATACTAGAAAATATATACTAAAAAAATAAATTGATTTGTCCATCTGGTCACAAGTTCTGCTTCTGAAAGTACTCTTTTGTAGTAATTGCTTCTAATACATTTGAACAGTTAATTTCTGAAACATCAAGTTTTGTCTATTGCATTATTCTATTATTTCTGGCTTGAAAAATATGCTCCTGGATTTGCCTTGATTTCTAACAACAGTCTCTTCATTTTAAACTGATGTTTCTACCATGAGACACAGTAATGTGCTAACACACTCTGTTATGGTAGGGTTTTGAGATGGGACCCATAGGTACCATATTGCCTCTCTCCAACTAGTGCAGGTGTTTAGCATGTTGGGCAGTGGGAAGAAAATTCTGGAAAACTGTACTAAAATATGACATAAAGCAAGCACTCTCCAAGTCTTTAGCATTATTTCTCAAAGGTTACTTTCCTCCTCTCACCCTTTCCCCCCAGAAATATCAAGAAGAACCATGTAGAACAGCTTGCATCTCTAGAGCAAGATTTGAAGGCAGAAAGTAGGATGAGGTAGGACACTAGGAAATTTGCACTGTATCTTTAAAACAAAGCAGTGAAATAATTAATTACTGCATCTTGGTGCTGCTATTACATCAGAGATATAAAACCAAAGCCTTGCTATGTAAATATTCAGTGATACAATGGCAAATAAAAGCATATCCCCTCAAGTATATCCACAGTTTCATTTGAATTTAATTGCTTTACTACCAAGTGGTAAGAACCACTAAACTTACCATATAAGTGGCTTTTAATCATTATGACAGCAAATGTTTGACCTACTTTATCTTACAAGCTATTTGGGATTTTCCCAGGAAATAGACTTATATGAACTGTAAAACTGTGAGGTTTGGGGGCTTGTTTTGTTTGGTTTTTTTTTTCCGTTCAGTTATTAAAATTTATTGTTATTATTAAATTCATTTCATGTTCATTGGTAGCTGATTCTGCACTTTTGAGTCAGTGAGAACTTTGCCATTGAATTCAATGAGAAAAAAATAAGCATCTCAGTTCACTGTAGTATCAAGTGTCCACAGCTCCAGCTGGAAGTATGGCAGCTTTGTTGCTGAACACCTTTCAAAATCAGGTCATTAGACTGGTGGTATCTGGAGTCCCAGATGTTATGTAGACAAATCCTTTGACAGGGTCAGTAAGAATGGGATGACTTTGCATTTTCAGTAATTTAATCTTTCTTCCTTGGACTTACTTATTTCTCACTAGTTCAGCCATGTCTTCTACTGTATCTGTGTTTTTAGGAAATCTTTGGAAACAATTATAAGGAGCATGTTACACAAAGGTCACAAAAAGACCTGGGGTTTATTTTATCTATATTCAGAATATCCACTATGAAGTAGTTCATATAGACACGTCTACCCACAATGAGGTACCTATAGAAAAAGCCTGGAGTCAGATAAATCTAAGTGGATGTTTGATATAAAGTTTTTCTCCTAGTTTTGAATTTCTCTGTAACTACCAGATTTTAATTGCAGCGCTTGGAGGTCTGCTCATTCTGTTTGTCTAAATTAGGGGTTTGTATCTAGTTTTTGAGGCGTTACCATTCCTCACCAATATGGAGATACCTTCTTTTTGAAGCACTGAGACCTATGTCCTTGATAGGGGCTTTTTTTTTTCCTCCATGAATATCTCCACTTTATTATTGGCGCGGTAAAATAGTGGGTTCAGGAAAGAGTGCTTAGCCCCCTGCAGTTGGTAGGATACTCTCAAAAATAAAATCATTGCCTGCTCAGCTACTTCAGACTATCTCTGCAGCTCTGATTTCTCATTTGATTATTCTGTCATGTAAGGCGCAAAGAGATATGGAGATTTCTTGGTCATCTAGTCCAGTCTGGTTCTCCCCTAAATACAACATCATACTTTTGACTTCAAAAAACCCAAACATGTTCAATTCAAAACCCTACTGTTGCTTTCCTCCCCTTACTCTCATTAATATGTCATTCTAAAATCTTATTCTTTCGATGACTAAAAATATTTTTGACTGATTTACAGCCTGCATTTTCACATAGACAAGTGTGCCTTTTTGGTTTTACATGTGCTGCCTTTTATCATTTTCATAATTTACAAACACTGGGTTTTTATGGACACAAAATCTTGTCCTTCACAGCCTTCCAATTTGGCTAAATTAACCAAATTATTTGGTCCAGACTTTTATTAACTAATTTTAGGCACTTCAGTGAGACTAGTCAGCTTAAGAATAATCCTCCATGTTCAATAAAAACAGAGAGGCACTTCAAAAGGTTTTTATGTCTTTTTATGCATCTCTGAGATATTGTCAGGATCCCAGACAACTGATTGTAGTCCTGAAGTTACAGAAAATATGCCTGAGTCTTCTAATCTCCTAAATTAGGCTTGTAGCGCTCCTGAGAATATTTTGTCTCCCTTCTCTGTTTTTCTCCCAATTTCAACTTATTGCTGCATATGTATCTGTCACCAGAGTAATATTTCAGTGGAAACTGCTGTACTTAGCAATGCAGAGAGAACTCTTTTTTCTCAGCAGAAGAGAACAGAAGCAGAAAAGTGAATGAAAGAATAGAGGCTGGTAAAAAAAGGCATGTTGAACTACTTGCAGAGGTATGTTAAACAGCAGGTATTGTAACCTGTTACATCCAGTGTTACATGTATTCATGCTGTATGTAATAACAGTAAACTGTTATCTAAGTAAGTAAACTCCAAGGGCCAATTATCTAAATATATCATTTTTTTGCGATATTCAAAAGCCATTTGGACGTGGCCCTGAGTAATCAGCTCTAAGTGGCCCTGCTTGAGCAGGGGGGTTGGACAGGATGACCTCTAGAAGTGCCTTCCAACCTCAACCATTCTGTGATTCTATAATCTGACTTTACACCTATTAATAACAATTTAACGGTGATTATCTTAGAAGATGTTAAAGATGTTATTTTTTGAGTGTAGATCACTCTCATTTTGCACTAATTGCTTATTTCTGAGTGGTCCAGGTAGAACTACATATTTCATAAATCACTGACCTTCCTTTTGCTTTCCATTATGAGATTGAAAACCTTGAGGAAGAGATTTTTCAGTCTGAGAACCAATTCAAAGCCTTGAGTGAAGAAGCAAGTAAGGAGGAAAATGATTCCAAGAATTATAATGAAGATTTTGCTAACAAAATAAAATGTCTGGAGGTAAGTTTTGTTGCTCTTTTTATCAACCTTGGGAAGATTTCTGTTGGATGAATTGGCAGTGTTTGTTGCACCTTGTTGCAGCTATGCTCATCAGAGCTATGCTTAAATGTGCTCCATGTCAGTAACTGTTTCAAGAAAATTCTATGCTTTTCAGGTTGGTGTGGTTTCTTGTTGTGGGTTTTGTTTTGTTTTTTTTTTGTTGGTTTTGGTTAATGCTCACAAGAACTTAGAACCTTCAAACTGAGACACTGGAATCATTAGACAACCATATATGTATATGTACATATATATTCATGTAGCTATGGGTATCTTTGTCAAAAGAATACAGAGAAGGTGTTTCTCAGAAGGGGTGATTTCCATTTTAAAATAAAAATTTGTGCAAGTCCAGATTCAGTCCTGAGATAGATCCTATTTAGCTTCGTAGTGAGCCTCCCAGTGTGGAACCTATTAATGTAGAATGTGTTTCATCACATTCTCAAAACCAGAATGTTTTTGATTAAACAGGCCAACATTCATGGCAATATGACAGGTTGATTTTAGACCGTGGTCAAGGTCTCCTCTGAGAGGAGGATATTGTAAACCTATCATAGTGACTGGTGGTGTGCAAGGCATAACCCAAGGCTACTTAAGTGTCAACATTGTTTAAAACACTGATGAGACTTCTTCCTCAAAGAAAATTGGGTGCCTAAATGCTGAATATGAATTACTCAGGGTTTTCAAAGTTTTCTAGCACTTCTCTGGTCTTTGGGATATAGTATATGTTCTGTCCCTAGGAAACTGCTGGACACTGGTCCAACAGCCTGATTTGAGACAGGATAAATCAGATGTCAGGAGTGTAAGAAATATCCTCTTTGTATGTCTTAGCTTAGAAAGGTAGATTTACAGAAGGCCTTCAGGATCTTTCTCATTTTGCTAGCGAGAGGTTATGCTCCCACATAATGCAAGATAGTTATGATCATATAACTGCTCCGTCTTCCCTATAAATCTGAAGGCTGAGACTGTCACTACTAAGTAAGCAGTTGTGCTGAGTTGATTCTCATGCTCCTTCTGGCAGTTAAGCTATGCAGTATATGCAAAAGAGATGCTAAATATACCTTGATACTTTTCTCTGTCTTTTACTTAATATAGTCCATTCTAAAAGAGTTTTTTCTCCACCTAAAATAATGCTGGTAAAACTGCTATGGATTGCCCTTTCCTTTGTGACCTGGACAGAGACAAGTTGAAAAAGTGATCGTAACTCTGTTCTCATTTAGTGACACACTCTGAGATTTTCTCCTTTGTTAAATGTTTTCCTACTTTGCTTTCATTTCCTACCATTTTGATGAAGCAATTCAAGTTGCCTTTCTTTTTTTTTTCCTCTTCCCAGTTTTTTTTTTTTTTTGGAGCTTTCAGTATTTTCATGCACTTGCTCTTCACTATCTTCATCTGCAAAATGATTCTCTCTGAGTGCTCTCCCATGAAGATGGCCTGTGTAAGGGGAATAAATTCCTTTATAAGTCATGTCAGTTTAGGTTAATTCTCCTGTTTATAGTACCATGATGATGCATGAGATCAAAGTAGTTCATAGAAATTAAACTCAGATCACCTTTCCTTCTCTGCCTTCTTTACATACCTGTTCCTGCTAAGGAAGTAATTTCTTCTGTTATTTTCCAGGTTTTTTTTTTCTTTCTTTTAGCCATTCTTCTGCTACAGTCCTTTTTAAAAGAACCCTATAAAAAGGTTCATGAGCTGTATTTCTACACTTGGAGGTTTTCTGAGATTTCTAGTCTTTGGTCACAGAAGTGGATACCTGACTTCAGAGCCTAAGAAGGACCAAAAGTGTATAGTGCTGCATTTGACATTACTGTCCTGAAAAGAAGCGAGTTCAGACTCCTGGTGTTACTTCACAACCTGGCCTCCAATTCATTTCTTTGTATGACTTTAGTTCCTGGGTATCGTCTTGTCCCTCTCTTAATATTTTTCTTCAAGTCTCCCAGCCTTTGTGTGTTGTCCCTGTTCCCCATTTCTGTGTCTTTACTTATTGCAGCAGAAGAGTATACATGTATTTTTTCAGTGAAAAGTCCTTTAACTCATGACTTGTGTTTCATTGGCCCTAACCAAGATTGTATTCCACTGTGCTGAAAGATGCATATATATCGAATTAGATTTGGTTTGTTTTGTTTTAAAAAGTAAGGTCAGATATTTTTTCAAGGTAAGGAAGGAGATAGAGAAAGATTAAAATGTACAGTATTTTAGTCATGTTTAGGTGATGATCTGCTTAGTCTTTAAGAGCTAATATTTCTTTTTCTACATGCTGACATAAAAGTCCAAAAATTCCCAGGCTGGTAAGTCTGTGCAGCTCTGCTGTAGGGTAAAGTACAGCTCAGATCCAGGACCATTATAGATAATATAATGTATTAACTACATTTAATACAATATATTAAACAAATATTAGTATGATTGAAAAAATATGCTTATGGCTGGGCATGAGGCAACAGCATGAGACAGGTCAAGCTACCAAATGACATGCTGATAGGAAAGGGTATGTAGATTGTGAAAACACCCCATGTTTATGGTAAGACAATGAAATATTTATTTTGCTTCACTGATGGGTCAGCAGAATCAAATGCCGAGCATACTAATGTACCATCAGAAAATTAGCATCTCAGGCAACAATAGGGAAGGAAGTATTAGGCAAGTGTACCTAGAGAGCTCTGATACCTTCAGATCATCTGAATCTGATGAAATTCACCTTCAGGTAGAGAAGTGGCTGAAGCAATTTCAGAGCTGTTCATGATTGTATTTAATTACACATCAAGAATAGATAAGTGAAGCTTAAAAACTTCATTTCCCAAAATAGCTGTACTAGGTAAGACACAATGTTGGTCTTGCCAGCATCCTGTCTTTTACAGTGATCAATAGTCTTGCTTGAAGAAGTAATGTAAGAACAGCCAAATATAGAATGACCCTTCTTCTGTATAATCTCCGTGACAAATGAAGCGTCAGGAACTTCTTTGGATGAAGATAGCATCTGCATTTAATAGCTTTTGATGGAATTATATGCTATGCTGGATCTTCACTGCAATATTCTCCTATCGCTGATTGGTTCTTTTAGCTCACATATACATTTAGCCTCCATAACAACCTATCATGTATTTAATAAGGACAGTAGTTTTCTTTTGTTTGAAACCTACTATCTCAAAAGTTTATTGCCATCTTGCTATTCTTGTGTTATGAGAAAAAGTGAGTAATTGTTGTCTTCTCATCTCCAGCAAAGGTTTTTTATATACCTTTATTGTATGTCCCTTCAGTTGCTGCTTTTTCAGGCTAAGAATCCCAGGTACAAAAACAGTTGGAAACATCATCATAGATAGTAGTTACCCATGCTTTACTGACAAAATAGAATAAGGTCCCTGTTAGATTGTGAGAGGTCTGCTTTCAGTGGAATCTATCTGTTTTTTCCTTAATGTCTCAGGTGATAGTGTAGAGCAACTGCTTATCATATCTGTACATGATAAACACAATAAGCGTGAGAGCACCCTTTGCAGGGCGGAACTAGACTTCAAAGTTATTTTTGCAAGTTGGAGAAGTAATTTGGGTGAAAAAAAGCTTTTAGTAATAATCGGCGTTATCATCCATACTTTTGTGTTTGGGTGCAAAGAGTTGTCTGAGTCTCTACAAATCTAAACTGAGACAGGTATTTAGGCAGTGATAAATAGAACTAAAGATGAAAAGTTGAACGTAAGTCAACAATGATTTATTGTACTGAAAAAGGCAATTGTCAAACCAGTCTATGTAAGAAGGCCAATACCTTAGCAAGGTTTATGGTGTATGTTTTCCACTCTAGCTGGTTTTGGTAGGACACAGCTGGAGTACAGTGTCTGGTACCGATCACCTCATTTAAAGGAGGATATAGATTATTCTGAGATCCAAGAAGAGTTCAGTAAAGATGATCAAAAGAGCAGTTGAAGAGATGTACAGCTTTTCCATTTAAAATAGATAAATCTAAGAGAAAACGTGGCAGTAAGTACCAAATAAATTAAACTTCATAGGAAGGTATAAGCCTTTCTTCCTGTTCACTTGTTGAGATAAATAACAGGGAACAGAATAGATTCAACTTAAGAAAAAGGCTTTAAGAAAGCACTGGCAGCACAAATAATAAACCCATGGAATCAGTTGTCTGAGTCATCGTATCTCTACCACTAGGGTTTTTAAGGACAAATTAAACATGTGTGTGGACACTTAGGTGTAATTGATTCTGCTGTACAGCAGAGAGATGGACTCAGATGACCTCTTGAGATCACTTTCAGCATTTTTTTCTCTGTTCTGTTTGTTTTGTTCCTTGTCATACCTCCCAGATATGTTAAAATATTAATGCATTAAATGCTGCTTAGACAGATTGTTGATTAATATTTAGTTTCATTAAAGAATGACATAAAAAATGCTACTGAAAATCTACTTAAAAAAGAACAAGAATTAAACACAAGCAAGCTAACCTTGGAAGAAGCCCAGAAAGAAAAAAAGCATGCAAAATATGAAGACCTGAATAAATCTTTTTTAGGTAAGTAGTAAATAGCTCCTCTACATTGTAGAGCTTTCTCTTGTTTTCAAAAACAATGTGCCATAACCCTATGTCTGTCTATGGCTCAGGTGAACCATGAAACACATATAAATTGAGATCCTAGCAACACCTGGAATCTACAGACCTAATCATAACAGGAAAAAAAAAAGCATTTAAGAAAAAAAAAATAACAGTGACTTAAACAAGTCACTAATAGAACCTAGTTTTATTTATAACACTTTAATGTTTAATCATAACACTGTCTAAAAATTATAGAATGGTCTGGGTTGGAAAGGACTTTAAAGACCCTCCAGTTCCAACCCCCCTGCCACAGGCAGGGACACCTTCCACTAAACCAGGTTGCCCAAAGCCCTACCCAACCTGGCCTTGAACAATGCCAGGAACTGAGCAGCCACAACTTCTCTGGGCAACCCTTTCTCTGCTTTGTAGAAAAGAAAGATGGAGAGCTACGAGCCACAAGAGCCATTCAGCAGTCAATCAGAACTACTGAGAAGTTCAAGAAGGACATGGTAATAACTTCCTGTAGTACTTTTGCAGGGTTTCCATGACCAGATTTATTTCCTCCTGGTAAAGACCAGGCACCCATGGAAACCAGCATCAGGGAAGATGGGCTGGGACCTTACCTTCCCCTCTGTTGCTGTGCTCCCATCTGGGGGGGTGGCTGAGACTTCAGATCAGCCTATAATCCAGAATTTATATCAAGCTGCCCTTCTGCTTGATTTTGCATTCCTTAAACATGGAGGAAAGTCAAAAAGGAGCTGGTGAACTGAGTGTTTATAAACCTGCTTCTATTCAGATTCTTGCTACTGCAAGGGCAGAAATTTCTGCTACTTTAGTAACTCATATTTGAAAAACTTTTCTGTAGCATTGCCTCTTTGCCTGTATTTCTCATTTCTGACTTGAGGCATTCAATCAGCACCAGTGTAAAGAGAGCGAAATTGGTATAGGTGCGGGGGTAGTTAGAACAGTTCAAAATGCCTGAACCTGGGCTGTACACCCCAGGCTAATAATTAGATTGCTTTTTCCAGTTTCTTTGCCAGCACAAAAATTTTAGTTGGGAAAGGAATATATTCACACCTTCTGCTGCTACTAGGAAGAATTAAAGTATCTCTAGTTACTGAGAAGCATAGGACAGGATCAATAAACTACCTAAAGGGATCTTATGAGGCTGGTCAGATGCAGGATTCATGCCCTAGTGGTCTGTTTGGAAAAGGGAGACCTGTTTCTCCAACCATATTAGAATAGAAATAGCAGAACAAAACAGTTGTGTACACCTGAGCCTCAGGTGACAGAAAAATTATGCTCTTGCCATTGATTGACCCTGAAGCAGAAAGGTCACTTCATGTCAGAGCTGATTAATTTCTTGTGGACCATAAGCAATTGATTCCCCACTCTATGTCTCTTCCTTCTCACTGGTAAGAGAGCTGTCTCAGATGGTACTTTGAGATCCTAAAATGAAAGCTGCCACATAGCAACAACTCTTTTAGTTTTATTTAATTACAAAAATCCTATATAAAAATCTGTTATCAGCAAAGTTTATTATTAACAGCTGGAGCTGAAGAATAAATTGCAAATGAAGCGTGATGCTGCAGTTAGCCAGTTGAAAAATCACACAGAGACTATGAAGCTCCTAGAACGAGACATTTATGAGATCAACAGGAAAATTGACATTGTGTACACTGAGAGCTGCAGATTCAAATTAATGAGTATATTCAAGCTTGACAGTGCTCCTCAGTGTATTCATTTTTCATTTCACAGAGAACTGGCCATGGAAGATGACAAAACATAAACATTCCAAGGCAAACCTGGACTTTTAAATGAATGTGGGGGTGTTTAATTTGGAATTTAATAAGGAAGCAAAGAGGAATATCCAAGGGCAAGGCATCTCCCTGAGGCATAATCAATATAGTACACCTGCTGCATTGAGGCAGGGATTATAGGAAAAGGCCCTCCTGCTTGTGTGAAGAGGCCCAAGATGAGCAAGAGATGCAGAACAGGCCTCTGCAATTTGGAATACATGCCTTTGAAAATATTCTGTGTATCTTTTGGGCCCTAGGCTGTCAGAGTAGTAGAATCCCTGTAAAACCTTCCCTG
>JASSUY010008007.1:0-11796 GCA_032466535.1 Forpus xanthops | reverse complement strand
CACATGAAGCAAAAATGGTCTCATTGCCCTCTGTTACCAGGCTGCAATCCAGACCTGAACCCATGTTTGTGCAGCCATGTGGACTATATTTCTGAGATGATCTGAACCCTATGCACTCTTTGCTGCTGCAAGCACAGAGCTCTACTGCTGTAAGGGCAGCTGCCAGAGCCTGTGCCTGCTAGCACTGCAGGTGCTTACATACCAGCTACTCTGCAGCTCTATCAGATTATACCCTTATAAAAACAAAGGCTTCCCTCCAGGAAGAAAACTCTTGGTTATGCTACAAGCACCCTCCTCTCATGTTCAGTTCACTAAGAGAAGCTGAGGTGCTCTGATTTTCCAACACCTATATTGCACCAAGGAATGCTCTTTACTGTGCCTGACATGACCATCTGACATGTTTCAGCCAAACCTGGGACACTACCAGCTGGGTACTTATAGAGCTGACCCAATGTGAATGAGTCCATCCTATTCTGGGGGAATGAGTAAGGAAGAGTTTCCCTGTTGGCACACACCCTGTCCTACTCTGGCTGTTCCCAGCATCCTCATCCATGCTGTTTGGTACCACAAACATAGCTGGCTTGTGTTGAATTTGGCAACTGTTAAATTTGTTAAAGACAAAATGAATGCTGTTGTTGAAAGAAAATGTGTCCAGATGAATACATTAACCTTTGTATTTCCATAAGCCAATATTCAGCTTATTCTTTCTGATCTCTCTAGAAACAGTAAAACTGTTCGGAAATGATTGGCAAGTATTCAGTAATAATTATTTTTTTCCCCAGCACACCGCACAGATGAAAGAAGATATTTTTGTAATGAATTCTGAAGCAGAAAAACACAAGTCAGCAATAAGCAAAATCCTGAAAGACATAGCAGTGCTTCACGGTAACATATTAATAACTATTTGGAAACAAAAAATTATATGATTTGAAGAATATCCTTCACTCCTTTTGCCTTATTTTTGGCACAGCAATTTACCACACTTTAACTGCTAACTCTGTTGTAGATCATCTTCAGAAGGGGTGGTCAGAGGAGAGCTTTACTCAAAAGGTGAATTTCAGTTTTCTATTGTACTGGTTTGCTTAAATACATTTTGCATACCATATTAAAAAAGTGAAATTGCATTTTGCAACTAAGCCATAGCAGTCTTTGAAGTCAGATAGGGCAAGGTACTAAACCTATGCTTTCCAGTGTTGTATGAAAGTCCTGGCTATAATAATCACTTTTCCTGGTATTGTTCCTTTTGCTGGTCTTACATTCAAACCTTTCTTAAACCTGTACCTAATAGCACTCTTGCTGCTCTACATTCAGTTCATCAGCCTTGTAATATTTTTCCAGCTGGGGATGGCCAAGGATGGTCTCCATTTTGAACACAGGAATCAAAGCAAGCTATCATGTAAGAAAGTTTTTCACCAGTTAGAAAGGCAAACTTTGCTTTTTGTATGCAAGGATTGTGTACTTGGTGACAAACCTCTTGCAGAGCTACAGATCTGGTGGCCAGTCAAGCTGTGGGAAAACAAAACAGGCTTCTTGACATTTTGTGAGGTTCTGGTGGGGTAGGTTTTTGTTTGGGTTGGGTGGATTTTTTGGTGATGGGGGGGGTCCTTTATGGAAAAGAAAGATTCTGCTCTGTGTCATTACAGGCATTTCTGGAGGATGAGCAGGAACTACTGAACAGTGACAGCTCTAACAACAGAAATTCAGCAACGAGATAAGATTGGTGGTATTAATAGCAGGCTGCAAAATAAGCTGGAAGGACTGGATTCTCTGCTTGTCCAAAAATCTAAACTGGATGATCACAATAAAATAGACTAAACTTTCTCCTTTCCACTCTCTTTTCCTTTTCTTTTTTTAATCCCAAAACATGTTAATTCTCACCACTTTGTGATAGAATCCTGCAATGTAGCGCACGGTATCCAATCACCATGCTGCAGATTGAGATCTAGTGGTACATTTATTAGCAGAACTAGACATACTTTGTAACAGCCTGGATATCTTCATCTTTTGTCTCCACTTTGTAACAGGTTGTAATAATAACACTGAAGGGGCTGTAAAACAGCGTAACCATCAATGATCTTTCTAGAACTGTGTTTGCTTTTCCACAAACGATAAATAAAACTAACAGACCCCCAACTTCCACAGCTTGTGGTTGCACGGTTATCGTTGTAGGACTATATGGCTAATTAATGTTTATGTTCTCTAAATTTTATACAGAATCATAGAATAGCTTGAGTTGGAAGGGATCCACATAGCTCATCTAGTCCAACCACCTTGCAATGAGCAGGGACGTCTTCTTCTCGATCAGGTTGCCCAGAACCACATACAGCCTGGTCTTGAATGTCTCCAGGGATGGTGCATCCGCTATGTCTCTGGGCAACCTGTGCCAGGATTTTACCACCCTCATTGTAAAGAATTTCTTCCTCACATCCAGCCTGAATCCCCATCTTTTAGTTTAAAACCATCACCCCTCATCCTATCACAACAGGCTCTGCTGAAAAGCCTCTCCCCATCTTATAGGCCCCTTTTAAGAACTGAAAGGCTGCAATTAGGTTTCCCAAACGTGGGCAATTTCGACTGCCGTTTCCATTTAAATGAACAATATTCTGTTCTCTGGTCTTGGAAAGGGGTGACACTACAGAGGGGCCCTAGGCACATACAAATCACTTGCTTCGGAATCTGCTTTTAACTCAAATAACTATAGATATGTCCTTTACCTGCTGATTCACAGAGGTCTTGCCTGTAATTAGCCACAGGTTTGGTCACAATATGACTGTTGTCTTGTTACAGGATGTGGGTTTATACCTATTACAGCTGAAAGGCCATGGCATACAGGATACTTCAGATTCATTGGGTCTGGGTAATGTGACAGGAAATCAGGGAGAGGAATGACGACTTTATAGAGGAAGGGAATGCCCTGAAAGGAATTCAAGCAGAGAGTGGAAGGATAGTGAACATACAGCAAAGAAGAATCCTGCTTCAGCTGAAGCCCCAGTATTATTTTATGTGTGAAAAGGGCAGGGCAGGCTTCTTCACAAAAAACCTGCACAAAACCATTGCTTGATTATTCCAAACAGCATGCATTTATCTATCTGTGTCTGCCTTTGGCTGCCATTATGTTTTCCTTTTCCTTTTTTAATGTTAGTGAGAGAAGCTGATAAAAGGGTTTATTAATTAGTATTCCACATTGCATGTTTTGCTCAATGCCAAAGTGCTGGAGCCTGGCAGGAGCATCAGTGTTTGGGTATGCCATGCAAGCTCCATGGGGAGCACTGCCCATAAGCTCTGGTTTTATGAATCCCTCATTCTGCAGCCTTCAAAATTAACACGGGATTCTCTAGAGCTAGCAAAAGATGTACTCCTTACTACAGCTAATGTTACCTGGAATGAATTGTTACTTTTGGTTTTAAAAGCAAGATATAGCCCAACATTTAACCCCACATATTGCACACGGAATTGTACAGTCCTTAGTGCTGCACCTTTGCAAATGTTTTTTTCCTGCATGGTGCTGCACTGCCTGTTCACATGCCGACTGTGCCTGTACTGATGGGAGAGCTGTGCAAATGTAGGCACAAAACTGGCCAGGATATTTTAAAGGAAAATATGCCTGAGTCTGTCAGTTATGGAAATGGTATTTTAACACAAGTTTTAAAACCATACTTTTAGAACTGTCTTCTAGATTAGCATGTCTAATATTTTATGAAAAAAAAAAACAAAACAAAACAAAACATATTTTAAGCAGCAGTATAGACAGCATTCGATTTCCTTAAGGAGATCAATTACTTCCTTAATCCCTAAATACAACCTCACTTCTGCATGCAAGACCTAGTTCTTAGAAGCAATGAACCCATCAATTGTTATTTCACAGGAAAAAGAGCCATCAGGAAAAGCATACCCACTGTAATGGAATCAAAACTTCCTGAAGAGGAGAGCGACATCTTGAGGCGGCCTGGTCAAGATGACACACCACAATGCCCCTGAGCTGCTGCCAGGAGTCTGACATGAGCACTGTTGACAGGCAACAAAATTACAGAAAGGCATTACTGTCATGCTCAAATATAAACACTGTTATTTGCAAATCATCTATACAGTTGGAAGAGTTTAAGTTGAGAAGATCTTCCTATTGCTCTTTCTTCTGTATTTAGACTTTCAGTACTGCTCTGAATCTTCCTTTAGACCCTCTATGGCACTACGCCACTGGTGGCTAATATACAGGATATATGTTTGGGGTATCTTCCTGTACAATACAGAGAAAAGACTAGAGTCTGTCAGTGGAAACTTGGCTTTAGCAAAGCTAAAAGTTCATTTCTGAACAGCCTCAGAAGTTCTAGCAATTGTTATCAGGGTGCTCACATAAAGATTTTGATGAATGCAGAACAGATATAATGGTATCTCTTGAAAGAGATGAGGAACTTACAATTCTTTTTATTAAATCTGCTGGTTTTTTACTTTAGCCATCCCAACAGTTTCTGTCGCTGCAGCAGTATAAAGAACTATTCCTTTCTCAGCTGCTGCTCTCCACTCCTCTCTAACCACTGCTGTTGCCACAGCGTGGGTACAGCTGCACCACACAGCAAAAGGCGTGAGCTGTTGGCACCACCAGTAAATGACGAAAGAGGCATGAAGCACACTCAAATGAGGAAGCTAGGGGGCTCTGCTCAAAGGGGCTGAAGCGATCCTACCTATAAATAACAGATGCACCACAGTTTTCCTGGTAGTTGTCAGCAAATAAAATCTTTAGTCTGATCTTAGAAGAAAATCTATAGTCAAGGTAAATGAAAATGGAGTTAGTGAGAAGGATACTACTGTTTAATCATTTCCATGAAGTACACAGAGTATAAACTGTATTTCATAGGGAATTTAAAAATGCATTTCCTCTCCTTCTACCTTCCACCATAAGGAATCATGCTCAATATGTATTTCCACTGGCAGAGTAGATGATGAGAAAACTCTTTCCTATTGTTCTTCCTTCTGTGTTCTGACCTTCAGTACTGCTCTGCATCTTCTTCTAGACCCTCTATAGCACTACATTACTGGTTACTTACATACATGATACATGCTTTGGTTATCTTCCTGTACAAGACACAGAAAAGACTCTATTTGTTTCAAGGTCTACTGAAACCTCAGCTCTAACATTTTGTTCAAATACAACCTAAAATACTGTATTAAGAAACAAACACATATAAACAAACACCTATACTAGAATGTGTCACAAGTTTTTTATACAGATTCACAGTGATAAATAGATACAAGGACATTCCCTTCCATCCATATCAGATACTTAAGAACACAAAGTGCAGCTTTTTTTGTATTCTCCAGTCTCATTCAGGTGTTCCACCTAGAAGTCCAGCTCATAAATAACTTCTTTTAAAACAGAAGTTTCCAAAATGTAGCAAGCTCAATTAAGCTTGCTTAATTAAGCATTGCTTAATTCAGATCATCTGGACAGTGGTTTTGGCACAGACTTCTTTCAATGTCCATTTCCACCTTCTGAGAGTATGCGTGATGGCTCAGTGTACTTTGCTGTCAGCAAGTAGAAGAGGGCAGGTGCAGGTACCAAGGCAAGCAACGGCAGGTCCTGCTCAAGCTTATCCAGTTTGGAAATGGAGATGATTCCATAGGCATGAAGTAACCAGTGGCTGAAGAGTACAACAAGCCTTTTCTTCCTCACAAGAAGATCCTTGAAAGACTTGAAAAATAAACATTTTTTAGCATTCATCCCCTTACCTAGTACCTCATGTTTAAGAGCGCTATAGGTAGCACACAGAGACTGCATGAAGCCTCGGCTTTGAGCCCTCCCAGCACGGAACAGTTCCTCAGTGCACCACAAGAGGGAAGTCTCGTAGGAGCTTCCTCCAGCTCAAAGAAGTCTTAAAGAGGCATAAACGCGGAATACACCGCTGAGAAAAGGCAAGAGACAAAGTGGTCTCACTTATAATTCAAGTATTTTGTAGTTTACTAACACAAGAAACATGTTTACCTACCTCCACTTCAGATGCAGACATGTACACAGCCAGTGTAACCAAAGACAACACCAGTATGATGTATGGGAAGGCATAATCTAAAGGCAAACATCAAACACATTAGCAAGAGAACTCGATACACATTTCAGAAGAGGTAGTTTTTCCACATAAAACCATGGGTGTGAAATAAACTAAGCTACTCTAGCCCACCTCTTATCATCCCATTAAACACACACAGCAGTAAGGCTCAGCCTATCACAACTATTCAACACTTCAGTCTTAGGTTTTCAAACTTTTTCTGCTATTTTGAGGTAGCGTTACCGTACATTTAAATCAGTAACTAAAAAAGCCAGATAATGAGAAAAGCAATCAAACTGTGGCATCTGTCCCCTTCATGTGACGAGTTTGCGGGAAGCAAACCTAAAAACAGCAGGTATCTCCAAACTTAAGACTTTGACCCATCTCTGAAATCAGACAAAATCTATCTTAGTAGAAAGCGGAATGAGCTCCTTCTGGTGTAATTTTCTCTCATATCCCTTTTATTTCCTACTTGAGAAAGGCACAGTCTCTAGCAGCACCAGCAGAGACAAAACAGTCTTGGTGAGGAGCCTAGTTAAGGCAGGGCTACTGATGAGCAACTTTTTCAGGCAAAACTCCTCACAATAACCTTAAACATCCTTATTTTTGAAGCAAAAAGAGTATCGTGTCCCTCCCTCTCATAAGTCACCTATTAGTGTGTGTTTATAGGTATGTTTATTAGCATTAAGAGAGAACTCACAAAGCAGGCCTCCTCCAACAGCCTGAAGCACAGTGAGGATAGGGAAGAAGTACAGTGCTGCATAAATGCTTTTAAATCGATCAGATTTTCCTAAACCACAGGCAATTTTCTTAACCAGAAGAGGCCGAAGTAGCATCATTAACACAAGACAGAAAGCATAATATATAAACACAATGGTGTACCTAGGAGGAAAAGAAAAAGAAAGATAAGTTCCTTAAAATTTGTAGTTCTATCCTACAGATTCAACTCAGAATCAAGGGATTTCAGGACAGTCAGGGAGTTCAAAGAATTTATAATCAAAGGGTACAAACACAGAATGATGTACTCACTTTTTCTAAGGGAAACGGCCAAGATGCAGGAAAGATAGAAAAAAAACCCTAAAGTCTTATGCTTCACAGCTAAACAGCCTGAACTACACTGCCTTCTTTGATGACTCAAAGTCACTCGGTGTTGCTAAGTCTTTCACACATAAACCAGCTCAGTGTATGAAACACTTTTGGGGATTGATACTCATTGGTCCCAGTTACATCTGAACACTTTCTGCTTCTTTGAGAAGAGGCACAGGCAGAAACACACTCGTATAAAAGGGACACAAAAGAAAGGAGCACAAAAGCCTTTATGCTTACAGCGGATAGACTGCTTCTTGAGTGCAGTGCACTGTGGTGATGTAGTCAGGGCTTGGGTTGTAAAGCATTGTGTACCAGTCTGAAAGCTTCTTCACCTTGCAGGAGCGGATATGCACTGAGCCAATGGGGTCACTGATGAGCAGCGTAACAGCTGCTGCAACACTGCACTCAAACAAGGCGGTTACATGCTGCAACAGTGCACGGGAACTGCGGAAGTAGAGAAAGAGATTTACTATCTTGCTAACACAACAGAAAACCTAAATGCTGACTGGAAAGTTCGTATGCAGTATAGAACCTTCTACAGAGTTAATACTCACTGTGATCAAGGTTAGGACAACTCTGCTTGAATAAACACTATTTGGAGCAGACTGTGAAAACTCACATTCTCAGATGATTTAGCATATAAAGTGTGACTGAACAACATTCCTGCCTCTTAAATAAAAGCTTGCTGCAGCAAAAGCATCCTGTCAGGTGAGGAACAGCACCACTCAGCTGTTGTGGTCTCAAAGAAAGCAACACTGGGGATAAGACACCACACATCTCAGAAAGGGTAACACTGTCATATATGACATAAGCAAACTTTCAAAGCTGCAAGTCCTTGTTAAAGATGGCATGTATTCATATATTAAACTCTCGCAGTTTTTGATGTTTAGTATGCCTCAGAGTCGTTACTTCCTAAAAGTTCCAGTCTAGCATCTAATGATTGCATGCAGCTGTGGCTTTAAAACCCTTTTTCACAGAACTTCCCTGATGCACCACACTGATGTAAAAGTTACGCCAGTTATACTACCAGGACCAAAGCCCGGTACATATACTCCTACAGAGGAAACTCAAACCCATTCTCTGAATGTGTGCAGCACTCCTGATCGCGGCCTCTGCAGGTGGTAGGTCTGGCCCAGGAGAGAGGAGTTCACACACTATGCCACTCCTGCTCGCTACTGGGAAACCCAGTCCAGGCCAAACTGAGAGATGGACTGAGAACCACCAAACTGAAGAGATACAGACCATGCCCCGAGGGTGATGACTGGTAAGAAGGACCTGCGGGACTCCTACACTTGTAAATAAACCCCCGTCCAGATGCCCAAAGCTTATGCACTACCATATCAGCTCAACGAACAGCATGAACTGCTAGACAATTCAGCATCTCCAATCAATCACTTGTGGATACAAGATGTCCATTTTCATATAACTCATCTGAAGAAGGGGTATACAAACCTTTTTTTTCCTGAATACCATTCAATAAAGAACCAATGTAAAACCAGGGGGAGCATGGCCATGAAGCCAAGGTACAACCAGTCATAGCAGTCTGGAGACCCCATACATTCCCGACAGATTTTGTTGTCATCAGTTCTTTGACCTCTAGGGCATACCTACAAAAAGCAGAGACTGTTTACACAACTTCTGAGTACCAATAATGAATCTTTGCAGTTCCTGGAAAAACATCTTGAACTAGTGCTGGGGCAAGATACATACAGGCTTCTAAAGGGATAAAATGTTAAACTTAGCAATTTTTCAGGTTACACTGGCCCCACCCTCTGTGGCTCTTCCCTCTCAACATAAAGATGAAGCATGTTTAACATTCTTCATCCAAGTCTCTGTTTCCCTCTCCCACTCTCACACCATCTCCCTTTCACCGCTAAGCTCATGCACCCACCAGGCCACTCACAATCACTGCCCACCTCTCCTCTGCTTTCCTGCTCTCCTTTCATTGCACCCACCCCAGATCTCACTCTCAGTACTGCAATAAATCAGCAGACAGAATGATTTCAGCACAGCTCTCCGTTCCATTCCAACCCGTTCTGTTCCAGTTTTCACAGCCCTCAGATGCGGTTTAGCATCTCCCTTCAGGGAACGTCTCACTGAGCAGCTCCTGCTTTCGGTACGGAAGCTCTGCCTGTCCTCTCCAGCCCTCGCTTCCTCCTGATCCCCAGGACACCTCAGGGTTGAGCAGTGGACCGCGATGCTGCCCACAGCAAGATCCACACCAGCCTCCCAGCACCAGCGGCTGGAGCGGTGCGACCCGAGCAGCCACGGCCGGGGCCCAAGCGGGAGGGGCCGGGCCACCCCTGCTCCTCAGCCCTTACCTCGCCCGCTCCGAACTCACCCCGCAGTCCCCGTATGTCTCCACGGAGCCGTTGACTGACAGGACGGTCCTGCCGCAGTACAGCCCGAGGCAGGCGGGCTGGATGTCCACAGCTGCGGGGAGAGCGCAGCCCGTGTTACCACGGCGCCCCTACCCGGTCTGGAGCGCCTCACACCCCGCGGTTCCCCTGCAGCCGACAGGTCACCTGTGGCACCTTCCGACCCTGATCTCCGACCCTGATCCCCATCCCCATCCCCATCCCCATCCCCATCCCCATCCCCATCCCCATCCCCATCCCCATCCCCATCCCCATCCCGGCCCAGCCCGTCCTACCGGCACGGAGCATCCCAACAACCCATCAGCCGCCTCTCAACCGCCACACAACTACTTCCGCCTGCGACACTTCCGCTTCGGACGCGAGCCAAGCCCCACCCCCGCACCCGTGTGGGCGTGGTCAAGCAGGGGGTGGTGCTGCTCCGCCCCGGGGCCGTGGTCCGGGTGGGCCCCGCTCCTCGGCGGCGATGGCTGCGGAGGGTGCCGGAGGCTGTACCGGTACCGGGCAGCGGCTACCGCCGCACTCGCCCTCGGGCCTGCTGCTGCAGACGGTGGAGATGCACACGGGCGGCGAGCCGCTGCGCATCATCCCGCGGCTTGAGGCGGCGGAGGAGGCAGCGGCGGTGGGAGGACTGTCGCTGCTGGAGCTGCGGAGGGAGGTGGCGGCCACGCAGGACCACGTGCGGCGGGCGCTGATGCACGAGCCGCGGGGGCACGGCGGCATGTACGGAGCGGTGGTGGTGAGAGGAGCGGCTGCCGCTGCAGGCGCCCACCTGGCGGCACTCTTCCTGCACGGCGCCGGCTACAGCGCTATGTGCGGCCACGCTGTCATGGCCCTCGGCCGCTTCGCGCTCGACTATGGGCTGGTGGCGTCCCCCAGCTGTCCCGAGACCGCTGTCCACCTGCGCTGCCCCTGCGGGCCCGTCACTGCCTTTGTGCCCTGGGACGGCCACCGCAGCGGCAACCCTGTCCGCTTCCACAGTGTGCCTGCCTTTGCTGTCACCACAGGTGGGAACTGAGCCTGCTGCACTGGGGTTGGAGGGCTGGTGGTCTGGCATCTGGCAAATCCCTCCTCATTTCTGATGTTTGTCAAAGGCCATCAGAGACAGCACAAGGCATCATGCATCTGAGTCATTGTCTCTATGCCCCCCTTGCGTGTAACTGAGTTTCTCTACTCTGCATGCAAGCCAATGTCCCAGTACAGTTTCCCTTCTTCAGAGCTCTCTCTTTCTCTGCCCAGACTTGGAAATCGACGTCCCTGGTTATGGGAAGGTGGTGGTCGACATTGGCTATGGTGGTACTTTCTATGCCTTTCTCAGCGCTGAGCAGCTGGGCCTTGATGTGTGCTCTTCGAAGACCAGAGACCTTGTCAGCGCAGCGAGTGCAGTGACAGAAGCAGTGAGGAAACAGGTATGGTGGAGCACTGTGCTATCCCAGCACACTCCCTTTGCGTCACTGCACCAGATGGAGGCCCTTTATTCCCCTGAGATGCTCAGGATGGGAGGGAGTCCCATCCTTCTAGCCCTATGTTGAATTTCAAAGTTCTCCAGCCTCACAAGGATGTGAGAAGGAGCTCACTTTCCTGCTGCCATGTCTTTCTCTGTGCCTGGAGAAGCAGAGGTGGAAATGCAGTAGTGTGGCCTTGTCCTTTCCTCTGGTCTCTTGAGGAAGCTGTACTGCTGGCTGCCCAGCTGCAGCATGCATTGCTGAAGCTGTCTTTGCTGTTCCTAGGTCAAGCTTCATCATCCTGAAAGCGAAGACCTGGCTTTTCTCTACGGCACCATACTGACCGATGGCAAAGATGCCTTTAGTGAGGAGCCCACCACCAACATCTGTGTGTTCGCAGATGAACAGGTACAGGAACGGGCTCTTCTCAAACACACAAGGCATCACCTTTATCCTTTCTTACATCCACTCCAGAGGACAGTTCTGCTGCTTCTTGCTTTTGGTGGTGACAATTGCTTCTGCAGCAGTTTTCCTCTGAATAGCGGTCACTTAACACATGATAGTTTAGTTCCTTATGACAGAAATACTTCCACACATCTTAGATGGGGGCATTTTAAAAGGGTTCATATCTCTCTTCCATTAGGTAGGAATTTCCCAAGAGTTCAGGGGTTGAGGTGGGGTCCCAACTTAGTGCATGTCCTTAAAGTCCTAATCTATGGAATAGCTGCTGGGGATGAAGATAGCAAGAGAGAAAAGAAGGGATATAAACTTCTGTCCTTGTGTCATGGGTTCAGCAGCAGCAGTCATTTTTCTTTAAGCAGTAGCTGGTGTAGCACTGTGTTTTGGATT